>BROG01000070.1:1552500-1785942 GCA_030159075.1 Atrina japonica | reverse complement strand
TAGACTGTGGGTAATGGGGACTTGTTTCATGAACAAACCCATGCAGTCTTGAAAATTCTGCAAACTCTGCACTAACAAACTGTGGTCCATTATCTGTAATCAATGTATCCTTGATACCATATCTTGAACACTGGCTTTTCAAATACTGAATTTTGTTGTTGCTACCCATGTTGTCAAGTTTTGCGACTGCTGGCCATTTCGAGTAATGGTCTACAGATAATAATAGTTATATCCCTTGTATTCAAATATATCTGGTGATACAATTGCCCATGGCCTAGTAGAAATTTCAGTCTCAACTAGAGGTTCTTTAAGGTTCCGGTTTGAATGTTGTGCACAAATTTAACACTTTAAACACTCCTCTTCTTCTTCAGAAGACATCCCTGGCCAGTACAGTGCATCTTTGGCACGATATTTACATATAACAACACTCAAGTGTGAACTGTGTATTATCTTCAGCATTTCAGGACGCAGAGTTCGTGGTACTATCAGTTCGTGTCCTTTAAATAGCAAACCATCAACACATGAAATCTCATTATGAATACTCCAGTACTGTCTAATATTCAACGGCACTTGTTCATTTTTGTTTGGCCAGCCTTCAAAACCCATTTTTTGAAGTTGTTGCAATTATGCATCGTCAGCTGTAGCTTTGCGAAAGTCTTTGTACCTCTCCGGAGAAATAAGCAAATATGACAGTAAATTCACCTCATTAACAGTTATATCTAGCACTAAGTCTTCCTAGGTCTCTTTGAGAAATGAACGACTCAATGTGTCTGCTAATAACATTTCTTTTCCTGGTTTGTACTTAACCGGAAGGTCATACTTCTGTAATGTCAACAATATGCGTTGTAGACGGGGCGGCGCTTGGTGTAACTGTTTTCCAAATATTGATTGTAAGGGTTTGTGGTCACTCTCCACAGTAACAAATCTGCCAAATATATACTGGTGGAATTTAGTACATCCGAATGCAATAGCTAGTGTCTCTTTCTCTATTTGAGCATACTTTTGCTGGCTTTCAGTTAATGCCCTCGATGCAACTGCTATAGGCTGTCCCTCCTGGACTAATGCTGCACCTAGTCCTTTAGAACTAGCGTCAACTGTGAGTATAAGGTCTTTGGTCTTATAATAACGTAACACTGGCACTTTGGTCACTAGCTCCTTAAGAGATTCAAAACAATTTGCATGTTCCTCATTCCAATGCCATGCAATATCTTTTCGCAGTAGTTGTCGAAGTGTTGCTGATTTTTCAGACAGACTCGGAAGGAATTTCCCTAAATACTATAAGAATCCAAGAAACATCATGAGTTCCTCGTTATTTTTGGAGATTACATATTCTGTACTGCACGTATTTTCTCTTTGTCTGGTCTGACACCTTTATCTGAAAGTTCATGACCTACGTATGTCACACTGTTTCTTCCGAATTTACATTTGTCCTTGCTCAAAGTCAGGTTGTATTGACGTACACGCCCAAGAACACATGTAAGCCTCTGATCATGTTCCTTCTTATTGGCACCCCATATAAGAATGTCATCGACAATGGATTCACAGCCATCAATATCATGTACCATCTCGGATATCACTTTTTGATATAGTGAATGGTAGCCTGGAATATCTGTACCTACCAAATGGGCTATTAAAAGTGGACAATTTTGAGCTCTCTTCATCCAAACGTATTTGCCAATATCCGCATGTTGCATCTAATTTCGAAAATATTTCGCTTCAGGGATGTGTTGTATCACATCTTCAATCGTTTTAAGAGGGTAGTGTTCTCGTTGAACGGCTCTGTTTAGATCCTTTGAGTCTATGCATATGCGTAACTTTCCATTGGGTTTCACAACTGTTACCATTGAGTTGACCCACGGTGTTGGCTCTTCTTGTTTGACAATTACTCCTTGTTGAACCATGCGGTCCAGTTCACGTTTGACCTTGTCACGTAAAGCAATAGGCACACGCCTTGGGGTTGTATAACTGGTTGAACTGTAGGATCCACCTGAATTTTGTGTACTCCTGGTAAGCAACCTAAGCCTTCAAATACATCCGCATACTGATTTAAATCCAATGGTAGATTAGAAGACTTATCCACAGAATTACTCGTTGTACAAGCTTCAACTTCTTACATGACTGAGCTCCAAGAATAGGTTTCAAATCACGATCAACTACATGAAATGTCAAGTTTTCCGTCAGCTCACTGTGATTACACTTGATAGTTACCGTACCTTTTGGTTTGATCACATGTCCTGAGTAAGAACGTAGTGTTGTCACTGATTCCGGCTTGAGTTTCGCATTTTTATACAGTTGTTTCAATGTTGACACACTTATAACATTGCACATTGCTCCTGTGTCAAGTTGTAATGTTAACGGTTTACCTCTAATATGAATGATTTCACTCCACTCACTGTTTGCATTCACTGAATTTACATGTGCTTCTAAAACTCCAATGTAAAACTCGTCAGATGAATCAGATTCTGACCCGTTGTTAACACTGTTGTCTAACATATGTATGTTTTCCTTTTTAGTTTTACACAATTTTGCGAAATGATTTTTCCGATCACACTTCCTACACGTTTTGCCAAACGCAGGACAGTTCTCATGAATGTTCGATCCTGAGTATGTATAACCACATCGTGTACATTTTTTGTTCTCTTGGTTTCGGTTCCACTGTAGGCCTACTTTGAAACTTGTTGCGGTTGTATGTAGATCTACTCTTATCCTTGTGAAATTGACTACTATGACTTTGACTCGACTTTTGCCTCGTCTTGGTTACAACGTTTACCTTGGGATCTTCCCCAGCCATGCTTTTAGCTTGTGCGTGCGATAATTCATGCGTTCTAGCTATGTCAGTAGCTTTCACTAATGTTAACTCATTCCCAAAACTGGTAAGTTTCTCTCTGATTTTCGAATTACGGACACCAATCACGATTCGATCTCGAACCATTTCGTCAGCATTTTCATAGTTACAATCTAAAATTTGAAGCTGAGTTGTGAATTGTTCAAAAGTTTCATTCTCAACCTGTATTTCGCTTTGAAATTTGTACCTGATGTAGATTACGTTGCACCTTGACTTCACGCACTGCTCAAAATGCTGGTAGTAGTACTTAAGCTCCGTTTGCTCTTCTTCAGATAAGTTACATGCTGTGAACATATTCCGTCCCTTTTCCCCAGACCAAATCATCACATAAGCACACTTCTCGGCTTCGGATTTTTCTTTTAGCAGTCCCGCAAACATGCATCTACGTGTTGTTTAAATGTTTTCCACGCAAATTCCAAATCTTGGCTTTGCCAGTCCATCATTGGCGTTGAACCAAATAAATTTTCCATCTTTGAGTTTCCGGTGCTCCTAGAAACGTTTTCAGTAACTGATGCTTCTTTACAGCGAGGATTTTCATACGATTCTGACACCATGTCGTGTCTTCCATAACAATGGTAACTCAGCCATTACAGGAAACTACTTTATTCAGCATCAGGATCATCAAGATGTTTATAATCAATTAGAATTACTCAAGCTTGTCAAAGACAGTGACTGCTTATGAATTGCATGGATCTAAATATAGATTACTGATATACATGACAGGATTCTCGGCGGGTGGATGTGTCATAATATAAACATTATAATAATATATTTTTTTTAATCTTGACATAGTAAATTAGTTTTGTGATATTGTTAGAATATATCAATCAATTTCTGTCAAGAATCAATTGTCGTTTAAATGTAGAACAATGTAAATAGTTTCCTAGATAAGTTAATGTTTTAGTATTTCTGGAGTTAAGCAGATGAACCAGTGTAAAAACAGATGGACGATAAATATAGTATGGCATGATGTAGCGCCCTTTCAGATCTTCATATACTGGACATAACAAACTGAAATGTATTTCATCCTCCAGATCGTTTCTGTTACATAATGTACATATTCTGTTATCTCTGGGGATATTATTATACCTACCCGCCTCAACATTCAAAGAGCATAGGAATACAGATTATTTCAATATGTACAACCCAATAATCCTTACAATTAGGTTTACGATGTGAAAGTTGGACAAGCTCGTCGTAACAAGCTTGGAGTATGTAGTTATCTGTACTAAGCATATTAAGCCAATAGTTAATTATAATTAATTTTCTGTGTGTTCGCATAGAATAACGCCCAACTTCATAGTAAACCATTACATTATTTGTAATTTTTCTAACTCCAAGAAAAGATTTTTCAAAATTTGGATATGCACTTTTTCAATATCAGGACCATTGTAAAAAAACCCAGACTTCCCCACCGTAATTAAGAATTCATGTTACATATGTATCAAAAAATTAAAGTTGAGTCCTTTGATTAAACATATACTGTTACGTGGATTTTAATAATGCATATATAGCTTTCCGCCCCTGCGTGGCCAATGTTTGTTGTGCCAATGTAAATTTACCATTATAATTAAAGTTCAGACCAAATTAACAAAAATTATCAACTACTTCGAATAGCTTGGCTACCGAAAAGCAATGCTCTTCCCTTTTAACTTTCTTATATTTTCTAAAAATAACAATTTTGGTTTTTTCCACATTTAAGGCTAGACCCCATCTCTCTGTATAGGTATGAAGATAATTCAATGTAATTTGGAGATCATGTATATCACATCTCTTGTGAAGTCTAATTGACAGAAACGATATCGTCTTGAGCATCATAACTTTGGTATTATGTTTATAATATCTATTCCAAGTCCCGGTCTGAACCCAAATTGAGCATCAATTATTATATTTTCTTGTTAACTCCATTTAATCAACCTGTTATTCAGAATTGATGTAAACAACTTGGCAATGTGAGTTATAAGAGTAATACCTCTACAGTTAGTTACATTTCTTGTGAAGTTGGCTAATAATACCGAGCCCAAATAGAAGGAAAAAATCCAACTCTCAGAATTGTATTAAATAACTTTAACTATAACGGAGAAATTCAAATCCGAATTCAATAATGAAATCATTTAACACCATATCTGTACCAGAAGACTTGTATCGAGATAAATTTTTAATGGTCGTATTTACTTCATTTGTAGTTAATTCATTATCAAGATCAGGATAAACGTTAGTTCCGTTAGATATTTTCAGGAATAGTACTGTCGACACCCACTAACTGTTTGAACTTTCATACTATTTATCTTACGCCTAGATAACTTACTATAAAACTCACAAGGATTATTAAGTTTTAAAAATTGTAATACACCTTTTTTCAAGTAAATTTCAATTTCAGTGACAATATTGTAATGATATAATATACAACGATTTACAGTTTCAATTTAACCTATAATATCATATTTCCGTACGGTATATATACATAGCTCATTATAATACATATGTACTTTATTGGCTCTGCCAAACGAACAATGCGATATTCACGTCAGTTGTCTTTTCAAAATGGCATACAATATACCGCTATTTTTATTGTTTTTACAATTTTATTCCGCAAAGCTTATTAAGTTTCAATCATTTTTACCATAGATTACAATTATGCTATTTCTATACAGAGGTAAGCATAGATTAATAGCTAATGAAATATGACGCTAGAGGTCTTAATGTAGCATATCGCCGCCTATCAAGGAAAAGACTACACTTTAATCCCGTTTTATCGATCAATTAATATTACCAAACAAAATCACGACAGAGACAGTTTAAAACAATTAATCCTGCATAAGTGTACACAAAAAGATATATTCACTCAATAAGCCATCAAGTGTATTAATTGCCATCTACGCTTGCACCACTGCTAATATTAAGCCTATAGTGAAGTTCGTACTTCGCATCGTCACACGAAGCTCCGTCCCTTTTTTGCTACTTGCGGCATTCATAAAGGAGAGTTTTGCAGTTTCTCGCTAATCTCACGAAAATGCGTGCACCGATTTTGATCTTTTTTTCTGCGCTACATATTTACCCTTAATATGAATACCAAGTAGCCACACCGGATACATGTTTAACTTTCTATATATACAATTTTAGTATTAACGTTGGAACTTACTAAAATGAAGTATTTTGCATTATTAAAATCGTGAATTATTACCGAATATTACCGAAAGTTCACAAATCACATCGGACCAAGAAAGACAACATGTATACTTGGAAATCTGGTTTGAGCTTGTAACTGTAAGATTAAAAAATTGTGATGAAAATTGACACCGTTAATTAGTTTTACTTTTATCCACCCATTCTAAAACTAGAAGTCATAGGAGAATGTGACGTTTTGATTTCGAAACAAATGTTTGAAAGATTAAAAAGTAACTAGATTTGTCAATTATTCCTATGCATAAATAAACACGTAATAGAAAAACAGATACCGTGCTGACAGGCAAAGTTTTAATACAAAAATATATTTCAGCTACAGTACCGCATGGAATCAGAGCAACGTAAACTGTTTTTACTGTACATCTCCGTTTTAGTAAAATAGATAGTGTTGTTTTGGTTTTGGAAATAACCCGGACATTTTGACAGACATATACACATGTGTTTGTTTATATATGACAAATATGGAATTTTACACTATTACAAATATGTTATGGGACAATAGGA
Organism: Atrina japonica; assembly: GCA_030159075.1. Classification (NCBI taxonomy): domain Eukaryota; kingdom Metazoa; phylum Mollusca; class Bivalvia; order Pterioida; family Pinnidae; genus Atrina; species Atrina japonica. The sequence goes on along the minus strand of BROG01000070.1, from coordinate 1,779,407 downwards.
ATATGAAAAAATCACAGATGCCAAAGTATTAATCGTCAGGACGTCCACAGGACAAATATACACATCTGTTGAACATTGGACAAACAAGGACATCTGGAAATCCAGAGGTGGGATCAGGTGTCACGGAAGAGTTAGCATCCCCTGTTGACCGGTCGGGAGTCAAATTCAAATGAAACAAGTGAGGATTAAATCCTTTTCAAAATGAGGAACATTTTGCTTGTTCCGATTGGAAATTATCTTCCCTTATCCAGATCAGGTCCAAATCTTTCCATTCCGGTTTTGTTTCACATTTTGACTTTATCAGTCAAATTCAAGAAATCCTTTAAAATTGAAAACAGCGAGTTTGTTTAACTGGGTTTAACTCAACTATAGAGTGAGCTAAGAATGCGTGTGGTATGATTGTCTGCTAATTGGCAGCTGGATAACAGCGAAAGGTCTCCGTTTTCGAGGTCACGAATTTGAATGATTGACATTTTTATAAAATTACAAATGAATAACGAGTCATATCCATTTCTGTTTAACTTTATATTATACATGTTACAACCCGTTTTAACTTGCATTTGTGTCAAACACTGTGAAACAGACATGCATATAGATTCAATGTCATTTTCTCATAGGGTTCTATATTAAATGAACTTTTTTCCAATACCTGTCATAAATCTATGCTTTCATCAATTTATGCAAAATTTCATGTTAGTAGAATGTATATTCATTTCCATTGAAACTTTATTTCTCAGAGTTTTTCTTTGCAGCCAATAACAATTTTGTTTCCTCCACTAACTATGAACAATGACGGAATGATTTCCAACTTTCATTTGTCCTTTATAAAAAGAAATAGATTAACACATTCTAAACCGGTTTAGAAAGATAGAGCCCACACAATTCCACACATATAGACATACGTTTATATGATTTCACCGGAGATAAATGGGACTAATTCATGTACCACGTGATAACCAATTAAAACTGATATTGATAAACATACTTTTGGAACGTATGTCCTTACAAGTTTAAATGACGTTCGATCTAAATCTAAAACATATTGGAAAATCCACAAAATGTATGGAGTAAATCCATTTGTTTTTGTTTGTTTGTTTATTGTTGTTTAACGTCCCACTCAGGAATTTTTCACTCATATGGAGACGTCACCAAATGCCGGTGAAGGGCTTCAAATTTTGACCTATGCTTGGCATTTACGGTCATTGAGCAGTGAGGGTTCTTTAGACACCTACTGTGACACGGGACCTCGGTTTTTATTGTCTCAATCCGAAGGACGGGAAACCAACCTGCCGCCAACTGGACTCGAACTCACGACCACAGGATCAAGTGTCGAGCGCGCTACCGACTGAGCCAAGTCGGCTCTGGAGTGAATCTATAATAGTAGGCCTAAGCGCACAACCTGGTTACATGTTTGTTTGTTTGTTGTTTTACATCCCGTCAATAATTTTTCACTTATAGTAAGATGTCACAAACTTAAGGTGATGTTCCACACATTTTGGCCTGTGCTATGGATTGACGCCAATGCAGTAAGGGTTCTTTCACGTGCCCTGCCTTCTACAACACGTGGCCTCGGGTTTCAATCTCATCTTTAAGACTCGTGACTTTCACTTTGTTTGCTGATCGCTTGGCGAAGCAACAGTCACTGCAATTTTAAAGTCTTTGATATGACCCGGTCCGGTAATCGAACCTGGGACCTTCCGCTTGCGAGTCGAACGCTCTAACACTAGACCACTGCAAGCGGTCACTCGGATACATAAAACAATCCTAGAAGTTTGCCGGTTCCGCATCAACTACTATATGAGTTGATTACACAAAATAGGTACCTCCAGTGCATGTTTTAATGTTACTTCATGTTACAAGACATTTGTCATTAGTGACGTAGCTGTAGTATCACATACATCCGGTGTCTGTTTCAATGATACGTCATGTTACAAGACATTTGTCATTTATACAGTAACGTAGCTGTAGTATCACATACCTCCAGTGTCTGTTTCAATGTTACGTCATGTTACAAGACATTTGTCATTTATACAGTGACGTAGCTGTAGTATCACATACCTCCAGTGTCTGTTTCAATGTTACGTCATGTTACAAGACATTTGTCATTTATACAGTGACGTAGCTGTAGTATCACATACCTCCAGTGTCTGTTTCAATGTTACGTCATGTTACAAGACATTTGTAATTTATACAGTGACGTAGCTGTAGTATCAAATACCTCCAGTGTCTGTTTCAATGTTACGTCATGTTACAAGACATTTGTCATTAGTGACGTAGCTGTAGTATCACATACCTCCAGTGTCTGTTTCAATGTTACCTTAAGTTACAAGACATAGTGTCTTTTACTCCCCTTGTCCATACGCTCTTCCTTCTTTTTTGTGTGCGAAAAATAATTTCGTATGAATATCACCCATACCAATCAATGTGCAGAGTATAAACATCAATGCCCACAGCCCCTTAGTTACATATCTATGCCTTCATCTAAGCCATAACCATAAAATTGGTAAGTATATCTGTTACACAATGGTAGTGGACACAATTCAAGGCTCACAACAGCCTATATACAGAGTTATTTCCCCTTACAACAATTTTGAGTCTGGAGCATTATAGGCATATAAACTAGAAGTGTGTATCAATCAGTCATACTTTAGTTATTCTTTGCAATTTGATTTCTTTGAATCCTAATTTTATCCAATATATTTTACAAAAAAGTCTTAGCATATATAAACATCAGTGTATATAGCGAAGATAAAATAGAATACAATGAATATGTCCTTACGTTAATATGTGTTTAACTTTAGACTCACGGCGGGTGTGACCGGTTGTAAAGGATGCTTACTCATTCCTGACACCTGATCCCACCTCTGGATTTCCAGAGTTCCGTGTTTTTTTCCAATTTTTACCAGATTTGTATCTGTATCCTGGACATCGTGAACAGATATACTTTGGTTACTGAAAATTTATATGCATGTACCGCGTTTAGGTATTGGTGTTTCTTATTCGTATTGTATGTATCATAAATACAAAATTCCTAAGCCTGAAAAAAAGCATTCAATGATGATCTGGAGAGTGTGTTGGGGGCATTCCACTGTCAGCTCCACGGCGGATATCCTTGTAGTCTTATGATGTCTACATAGACCTGGTATATTTTTTACTTATTTAAAGCTGAATCTTTAATGCAAGGAACTATAAGAATAATAGTACAATAAAAGTTGCAACTTTCATTCGGTTCTAATCAAGCATGCTTTTATATATAAAACGATTAATCTAGCTAATGTATCTAGCTGTACTAACAAATTCTTTGTGTCTACTCACAGGAGCCACGGCGGCGGAGTTAAAAAATCCATAAGAAAGATATCTATCATATACATGTATACCATAGACCCCTCTAGCAATTTCTCTTTACTTTAGTTTAGATTTACGTTACAGTCAAGGCAGCTAACTCTTTCTACCTTACCACATAGACTGGTATGAAACAATAAAAAAGAGCATACCACTGATATAAGGGTTAAAGTGCTTCATTTACAGAAATATTAATAATACTAGGATTTCACTGTCGAAAGGAAACCTTAAAAGTGAACTGAATCTTTTTTACCTATGCCACACACGTAATCCAAACATTAAAACTTATACCTGATAACGTAAAAACCCTAAGCAAATGGCACGTGTAGACTTTATTTCTAATTTCAGAAAAAGTACTATTTTAGAAAATGTCTCAATCATTCTAGGATATAGAACAGACCATTCCCTATGTATATTCGAATCTAAATTAAATACTTTTTAAAAGGGTAAAGGTTTTTAGGGATTTAATAATTATCTTTCAAAAGGCCATAATGATAATTATTGAAAAAACAGTACTAGATAATAAAACAGAGTATCCACCTCTTGTAATAATATAAGAAATCCGAGAAGTATAAATCTTTAAGAAATTCAGGATATAGATACAAATTTGGTTAAAATAAATGGACCAACACGGACCTCTGGAGATCAAGATGTGGGATCAGGTACCACAGAGGTGTAAGGGTCCTCTGATAACCGGTCACACCCGCCGTGAGTTCAGAGTCAAACAAAATAATTAAACATTAATGGATATATCTGCGAATGACTTACAACTTACCATTATTTTTGGAAATCATACTGCTAAGTATAAGAAGAACAACTATCCATTACTCTTCGAAAAATAAGAAGGAAATCTTTGTAAAAACAAAAAGAAATTTAAAAAAAATGAAAAGAAATTGAGAATTTAGAATATCAATTTGACTCAAATTCAAGTGAGGAACTGCAAAATAGGATTTCATTAATTGATATAAAATAAGAAAACACAAGAAGCCCCGAGTTAGATGAGTACCTTATTAGAAGCAAATGTAAATGGATAGAACATGGAGAAAACCCGTCAAAATATGTCTGCTCCTTAGAGAAGCAAAACTATATAAATAAAAACATAACAAAATCAATAAATAATGACTGAGAAACAATTAATTCACAAACCAAAATTGAATTTTAGATGAAGTTAAAACACTGTTCCCAAAAACTGTATGAGAGTAGAGATGCAGAATAAGAAGACATAGATATTAGAGAATGCTGACACCAACAGGTAAAATAACTGTTACATTAGTTAAAACTATGAAACTGACACCATTACTTGGATATGAAGATTCATCAACAATAGTAAATGTCTACCAAGGTAAATAAACACATGTTTACAAACACAACGAATCTAAATCAAATCATAACAGGGGTGACAAGTCACTTATCGTCACAAAAGTATTAGAGATTCAGTTATGCATAGAGTTCGTACAAGGCAATTATGTTTCACCTGTACAACCCATTTTGGTATCGTTTTGAATTTTGACTCTACCCGGAAGTGTCACTTTAACTTGGTAGGCATATACCTCATGTAAAACATTACTTGAAGATAGTATCCAATCTATGACAGATGGGGAAAGACACATTATAATTCATTATAATATAAATAAAATAAAACATCATTCTGTAATAATGTTTTGGGTTTTTTTTTTAATTTACGACATTTAAGATATACTGTTGATGAATTTGATGAAGCCGACTTTAACTTTATATTTCAGTCATTATGATTTAATGAAAAATTGAAGGTAGATAATAAGACTTTTGTTTTACAAAAATAAATGTTGAGTAAGGGTATTACTTATATTTACCATTTAAGCAATGATGGGGGAACTAAAAACACATATCAAGAATTTGGTAATAGATTTAATTTTAATCGTACTTTTACACACTTTACTAGACTGAACTATGCATTTTGAAACCATTTAGAATACAGCATATTAATACTGATTTGTTGTACCAAAATTTACAATTATATATCCTAAATATTTACAACTAATTTTAGAAGATAAAAAGGAAACAGAAATTTATACAGTAATTTTCTAAATAATGTAAAGGTAAACAGCTAAGTAAAAATGGCAGAGAACTCTCGACATACATTATGATAGAGAATGGTGAAAAGCTTTGATTTGATTTTTAAAGTTACCCAAGTTACCCAAGACAGTTTGCATAATATGATAGAAAGAAATTCACTACCTTTAAAGATGAGATTAAAAAACTAGCGATAAATTTACTTTTTGAAGCAGCGAAAAAGAAACAGTACCACATCCATTTTTCTACTACAGACATGTACGACTTGTATGAAACAATATATCTAACTGGATACATAACTGGGTTTGAATATACAAATTTATTTAAACTGTGTCATTTTCGGAATTGCCTCCTTTTATTTTAATATACTAAAATTTATGACATCGCTTGCAAAGCAATATATTTTTAGAGGAAAACAGAAAATTCGACATCCCTCAACACATTTTTTTAATAAATAAATTGTTTTATATTGAGATGTTGAAAAAGAATGTTAAGCGGTAGAATATTTGAACATATGTCGAAATTACATTCAATTCCAATGAATCGAAACAATATAAAATTATAAAGACAAACATGCTTGATGAATTAGTGACGATAAAGCAGAGCTAGAATCTTAAACTGTATATACTATCATTACAAGTGTATATGCGTGTACGTAGTAGAATAGCACTGATTAATGATTGATGATTCTGTTGTTACTAAAGATAACAGTTTGAAAAAAAAAATAAAATAAAAAAAGTTGAAGTGTGATTCAAAGCACCGATTGCATACATGTACAGTCTTGCTTTTGATTTATTTTGTTCACAAAATGTAATTTTGTGTCTATCTTGACTGTTTGTTGTATTTTTCTATTTATAAAGATTGATCTAACTTACCTAAATTGTCACCTCTAGTTTCACTTTACACTTATATGTGGTTGTGTGGTTACTTTCACTTTCATTTTATAGCTTCACTATCAAGTAAGTACTTCCTTTCTTACTTGTACTTTCACTTTGGTGTTTCCCATTGGTGATATTGTATACAGGGTTATTTTCGCCCCGTGTTATTTTCGTCCTTATGCACTTGCAAATAGTTTCGCCCCGTTTTAGATTCGCCCAGACTTTCATTATTAAAAAATGAATTTACCATTTTCAATTCGCCCAATTTTGAATTCGCCCACTGACGATGAGGGCGAAAGGGGCTAAAATAAAACGGGGCGAAATTTTCCCTGAATACAGTATTGTAAAATTGCTTCTTTTGTTTTTGTTGTACCTTTTTACAAAAAGGTAATGGACTCCGTTCAGCACATCATGCCAACTTTAGATAAGGATCTAACGAACATACATGTTCAAGAGCTTTTTATGGTTGACTGATTGCTAATCATCTGTGTCTGATATGACCGTTTCGACCGGTTATGAAACAATTCTATTCGTGTGGACTGAAACATTTTTCCTTTTTTATATCCAAAGTGAATCTGACGGTTGTTTGCCAGTCAAAATGGCGGCTAAAAAGTACACGTGCAATGTTTCATTCAAGAATGTGAAAAATGCAACTCAACTGATGGCGTAAACCGAGTCTTGTTATTAAATAGTGAAAATGTTATCACCATATCAGTAGTCAGTGTATTTTATTCAAAATGTATATATATATATCATATTTGGGCTGAAGTTTTCCTTAATACATGCAAGTTTTGTATCTTCCCAGAGCCTTTTTAAAACCACCATCTTCTTGCAACTCAAAAAACCATTAACACATCATTTTGATTCGGTAACAAAGCTGAAACTGTATTATTTTTGGTAAAATAACCGGTTTCAAAACATAAAACTGTTTACATTAAACACTTTTTTGGTTCAATGTCAAACAGACAGACCTTCAGATTTAATGTCTATCACTTCAATTTCATTTGAATGTTTTCTTTATATCATATTCCGAACACATTTGATAGCTTTAGGAATATTAAGTACACACATGAAAATTATTTTTCTTATAAACTTCGATTCATTTTATAATGCATTTTTTGCAAGTAACACATGTTTAAAATTGTACCATTGAGATTAATGAAATTCGCATTATTCATTTGACTCAATGTAAATACAGTTCCCAAGGGCATAGTTACGCTTGAATATACATGTATATGAAATTAATCAGCAAAACAATAAGCAGTTATAATGACGTATTTGTCCTACGTAACATCAACAGAGCTACGTGTTCGTTTGTCCACATCCGGTGAATGTTCAGGTGGGCTTTCTTGGTGAGATATCTCAGTTGTTCTATAGTATACTTGTGGCTCACTCCTTCACCCTCGTAGAGATTTAATCTCTCTCCTTTTTCAAATATAACGTCCAAATCCAAGGAGTCTGTAAAACAGATAATACTAAATATAAAACAAAACAAAGGTATTCGTTGTTTTCATCTTAATTTTGAAATTGTAAAATTTGATAAAGGGTAATTGTACGGTTCATTTGGATTCGTTAATAACATTGACATGACAATGTGGCAAGGTTGTTTGGAATAAAAAGAAAAGTATTCTAAATCTTCTGTAAAGGAGGCCTCCCTCTCCGAGTGGTTAGAGCCATTAAGTGTCTCTCTTCTGATCAGCACAGGTTCTAGCCAGAAAGTTTGCCAGTTTAGTTGCTAAAGGCCGGTGAAGTGTCTCACTTCTGATCAGCGCAGGTTCTAGCCTGCAAGTTTGACAGTCTATTTGCGAAAGGCCGGTGAAGTGTCTCACTTCTGATCAGCGCAGGTTCTAGCCAGAAAGTTTGCCAGTTTAGTTGCGAAAGGCCGGTGAAGTGTCTCACTTCTGATCAGCGCAGGTTCTAGCCAGAACGTTTGACAGTCTATTTGGGAAAGGCCGGTGAAGTGTCTCACTTCTGATCAGCGCAGGTTCTAGCTAGAAAGTTTGCCAGTTTAGTTGCGAAAGGCCGGTGAAGTGTCTCACTTCTGATCAGCGCAGGTTCTAGCCAGAAAGTTTGCCAGTTTAGTTGCGAAAGGCCGGTGAAGTGTCTCACTTCTGATCAGCGCAGGTTCTAGCCAGAACGTTTGACAGTCTATTTGGGAAAGGCCGGTGAAGTGTCTCACTTCTGATCAGCGCAGGTTCTAGCCAGAAAGTTTGCCAGTTTAGTTGCGAAAGGCCGGTGAAGTGTCTCACTTCTGATCAGCGCAGGTCCTAGCCAGAACGTTTGACAGTCTATTTGCGAAAGGCCGGTGAAGTGTCTCACTTCTGATCAGTGCAGGTTCTAGCCAGAACGTTTGACAATCTATTTGCGAAAGGCTGGTGGTTTCTTCCCAGGCACATTGTGATTATGTTCTCTACTCCAATATAAAAAACCAGTCCCGCCATATAACTTGGAAATTGTTTGGTGTAGCGTAAAACACTTCAATTTCAAATTCAAAATTCATATATCTTAAAAAAAGCTTCGATTTACCAATTTTGTAAATTTGTCGTTCTTTTGCTTTCAGAAAAATTCGAACAGTGCTGATGTCGTTTTCATTAGTACTGGAATAAAAATCTCTTTCGATGCTGAAGTTATCTAGATCTATGTTTCCCTTCATTTCCTTGTTCAAACGAACTATACAGTTCAAGCCAAATCGTTCACAATAGCCTTGAATATGAAAAAATAGGAAATATAATTTTAATGATATATTCAACATATGTACACTTCAGATACAGAAGCAAACTATGTACTGATAAGTTGTTGTCACAAGGACATCAAAGATCGCATTTAATGTCAACATTCTGGAAATTTTACGGTCGGTATTATGACCTTGTTTACAATTACAATGTTTCATAGAGTGAAATGTTGAATTCACGGTTAGATAGCGTTTTTATCGTCTTTATCTATTATTGCCAATATTCATTTCTCAATTATTTCATTTGAATATAAAACATTTCAGATACCAAAGTATAAATCAATAGAATGTCTAGGACATTTAAATGTAGAGTCACTGTGGTGTGACCGTTTAACAGGATCTGGTGACTCATCCATGACACCTTATCACACCTCTATATTTTCAGTGGTCGGGTGTAAGTAATAATTAGAAACTCGTGACAAATTGTTTTCATCATATGATCTAACTTATACAAATTAAATGACATTTTCTGATGACTGGGGACGGGAATCTATATTGTTTCTGTCGAGTTGACCAAGTTGTTTAAACTAGATGAAATACTTGCGCCGAAATGCGTGCATAAAACAAATTGTAAATATCATAATTGTATTGTAAATAACTAGCAACACTATACATCCACGGGTGGAGGATCTAAACAAATAGAAATAGTCAGGAAACGGCTTTATATAAAAACGACCCTTACAAATATATTGTCAGATTTTTCTGGACAAACCTTCATCGGGACGAAATAATTAAAACATTTTTCAAAAAAAATGTAAAAGTTCATTTAAAGGCTTACCTGTTGGATCTAAATATGCTTTAAGGATCTGATCTGTATTTTGAGTGATATCAGCAGATAGAAGAATGTAATCAGTTTCTATAAAGATGAGATTATTATTAACAATGTAAAAAAGTGGCAATATGACAACGATTTCGACAATGATTTCGACGATGAAAACTAGTAGAATCATTGAGTATGTAATTCCAATTACAGAATTGATCTACAGAAGAATGTCCGGTTATAAACGAATTTTTTTCAGTCACAGTTTGTTATACGAGTTCATTTGATAAAACGATAGATAAAACTATTTACCTTTCATATTTTTGGAAATGCTGGTTAATAGTTTAATTTGATCTTCGTAGGGTAAATTTTGCAAGTTTCCAAAAAAGATAAGGAAAATTGTATTTTTTAGCTTCCTGTAATGTAACTCAAATTAACATGATAAGATATTATACATGTATGTAATAAACAATGAACAATTTTTTTTATTTAGTGTAAACATATATTTTTCTATAGCATAATAAAGGAAACACAAAAATATCTCTCACTTACAGAGAAATGAAGTCACTGTCTGTGGTCGTACTCCAGAATACTATCTAATATTCCTGAGAGGTGGACTTCATAATGTTTAACAAGATCCCCGTATCATTCATTAAACTTCTTATACGACGATTGCACGCGTTCAACAACGTAACCCTGTGTGAGTACTTCACTGTCGAGTCGCTTCGCTCTCAGAATGAGAAGGGCATGCCCTGACATATAGTATAAGTTGTGAAATGAAAACGCAATAGGCAGGAGAAGATGAAATATTACTTCTTAGAAACGGGAGGTTCGTGATATGGGAACTGAAATCGTCACGTTTGTCATAAACGGAGGTTTGAAGTTGAACGTCCTTTCCAATCGACAGGAGTAAATCTAGGTAAGAAGCAAATGTTTTACTCTCTGTCGTCTCACTGATAACGTCACAAATGTTCCATGGAAACCTTTCCTATTTTCTAATTAACAAATAACCAATTAAGATTGTAATCCAAATTTGATATTAATTCCTACTTAATTTCCGATTCGGTCTTAACTTGTAATTTATTGACAAATATTTCATCTCAATTTTCAAATACATTTTAGCCAAACTTGAAAACTTTGATGGATAGAAAAAATGCTAGATGGGAAAATTATCTACAATATGTCAATCTGTACGAAATTGTCATGTGGGTACCTTACTTCAGTTAAGCTTTTTTGAATTAGAGCCGACGTGATGGAAGTCTGATTGACAGAACGATCGTTTTTAGCATTTGTTTCAACCCGTTTGAGGTATAATATTTCACTGGTCTTATTTTATCTATTTGCTGATTGTGGTTTTATTCTGAACACCGCGATAGACAGAATAAATGTACTAAGGACAAAAGTGTTCATCGCGAAAATATCTACCAAACATGGACAACATTGTGAAAAGGCAGCTTATGGGAGTAATTTCACTTGAAGTAAAATTTTCATTGCATTGGCAAATCATCTTAAATACTGATGGATAGAGAGAAAACGAAAGAAAAAAATATCAGTATTGAAAGATATACAAATCAGACACTTAATGTAATGTGTGGTTTCTTTGGTCTATGTTCTTGATAACTGATGTTCAGCAAACAAAGGTCTACAAAAACCTTGGTCCAAATTGCTAGGTGACTGTCTATGAGAGTTAATTTTAATGTTAGGTGACTATTTCGTGCTTATTTTAATCTTGAAAATTTTATTGTGTGTTAGTATGCTAATTTGTGTTTATTTATTCTAATAATGATTAATTTTTACTACAACAGCCCTAAATGACGTAAGAAATTTCGAGGATAGCAATTAAAGTTCCTAGGAGTTTCAGGATCAGATTAAAATCCGTAACATTTGAAGCCAATTTCCTATCAAAGTTTGTTTTAGTTTGCATTAGATTAATTGAACTGCACTGTCTCGCATTCCAACTAATATTCTACAGTACAAACATTGGAGAAAACAACATACCTCAATCGACCTGACTCAGTCGGTAGAGCACTCGACTCTTGATCGTGATGTCGTGAGTTCGAGTTCAATCGGATAACTGTCCTTCGGATGAGACAGTAAAAACCGAGGTCCCATTTCACAGTAGGTGTCGGCAGGTTAAAGAACCCTCAATCTCAATGACCGTATGTGTCGAGCATAGGCCAAACATTTGAAACCATTCATCGGCATTTGGTGACGTCTCCATATGCGTGAAAGATTTTTGAGTGGGACGTTAAACAACAATACAACAATAACATACCTCATCAACTCCACGCCAACTGAATAATCTTCTGGACACGGCTTTATCTGCAAACGGTCATTATATTCCATTGAGAGAGTTGCGCATGTTTCTTTTAGAAAATCTAAAACAAGATTATATCGTATAAGACAGAAACATGTCGTAAAAACAAAGATAACGCACATAAAAAGTGTTAAAATCAACTCAATGTAAATTAAATTTTGAAATATCAAAAAGGTTATTTATTACCAATGCGTCTTACCGGCAGATATGTAGACTGGAAGGTACTCCAATGTCCCCTGCTTCTCTAAAATACTGTCCAGTATCATTCTGGTTTTTTCTGAACTTCCGCTTCCCAAGTCTATCAACGAACATGATAGACTAATGTCTGTGATAATATCCTGAAACGAATAGATAGATACAGGTTTAACGAGGAAATGTAACAGAATTTTCAAAGAGCCTAAACGTAATGTTGCAACAAATAAAAAAAAATCTCAAATACCAAAATATGAAAAACTAAGATGTCCAGGATATAGTTTCAAATCGGATAAAAATGGACTTCTGGAAATCAAGAGGTGGGATTAGGTGCCATGTAAGTGTAAGCATCCTCTATCGAATGATCACATCCACCGTGAGTCCACAGTCAATTCCAAATGAAATACGTGAGAAACGAATCCCCGTCACAATTGGTACAGACGGCATAACAACCGCCATCGAACAGGCAACTCGACATTTCACTCAATGAAACATTGTAATTGTAAACAAGGACATTATACCGACCGTAATATTTATGGAAAGGTGACATAAAACGTGCTTTTTGATATCCCTGTGTCAATAATTTGTCAGTGAGTAGTTTACCTTTGTATAGGAAATGTTCATATGTAGAACACGCCCCGGTATACTGGATCATTTGTGAAGTATTCACTTCATATACGGTTGACAGTGGTATATCACTACTGAAATGTGGAAACATTTACGCTGGGAAAGCCAAAATCGTCACGTCTGTGGTATACTTTCCAATCTTTGTCCATAGTAAGCAAAATGTCTAAGTATCAAGTGTGTGTGCTTGATTGTGTTGTTCCTTTAATTTTCAGTTCGCTGGGATATATATCACATTGACATATGTATGAAAATTGTCATTTTTAATTGACAAAACGTCGTCGATATATCCAAATGTCAAAACGATATTTGGAATACAAAATGAAGACAATATCCCCAAATATATTTTTACATTTTTCGTACGTATGGGTCGACCGTTCTGAAACGCTGCGTCTTCAGATAGAATCGATAGAATAATTGTGATTGCCTGAATGACTGTCAGTCGGTTTTAACTCCGGAGATCGTTACAGTCACTGCTTATGCAGTGAAGCATTTACAAGTGTAAATCTGTGTTGTTGGATACCTCCTACTCGGATATGACTGTATTGATTTTTTCATAAATTTCAGTTTTTCATGGTTGACTAGATTTGATTCATCATCTTATATAGGATTTAGTCAGTCTATTTTGAATTCGAACTCAACTGATCAAGACTTATTGACAGAAACTATCGTTTTAAGCATTGTTTTTGGTCCCATTTGTTTCCAAAACTCAAATTTTGGTATTATGTTTATAATATCTTTAGAGAGTCTACAGTCTTGACTAAAGCTTATGTTAGATAAACAATGATATAATTGATCTACATACAAACGTCAAACGTTTGATGTCAACGTTCCGGAAATTTTACGGTCGGTATAATAGCCTAGTATGCGATTACTCCGTTTGACTATGTAAAACGTTGAGTTACCTGTTCGATAGAAGTCATTGAGACATCTGTACCAATTGAAACGAGGATTTCTTCCTCACCTATTTTATTGGAATTTGACTGTGGATTCCCGGCGGGTGTGACTGGTCAACAGGGGATGCTAACTCCTCCATGGCACCTGATCCCACCTCTGGAGTTCCAGATCAAAAGATTTGTATATGTATTCTGGGCTTCCTGTAGATTTATACTGTGGTATATGAGATCTTATATAGAATGTATGGACTCATAAATCAAAGGAACTTACACATTTCGTCTTCTGTAGAAACTACAGAAAGAAAAAAGGGATGAAAAAAGATAACCTTCTCTCTCGAATGATTCATTTATAGAGACATTAGCAGTGTTTTTGTTTTTTTTAAAAAAAGCTTTCCTTTTTAACTACTTAGATTAATATACAATAACAAAAAAGAGAGATACACAGGCATAAAAATTCTTAAATTTCTATATATTTTGTGAACATTGCTTGAGTAACCTAGTTTGGCAATTTTTCACTTTTCAATTGATTAATTCAAAATTATTACTTGTATATGCATACCACACTGGACCCGACTTCATTTTCACAAAATATAAAGGGATATAAGATTTTGTATGCCTGTGTATAACTCGTGTTGTTGTACATCAAGAACAAGTAATCAAATTAGAAAGAAACGAATTATTTTTGTTCAGCACATCTAATTCCCCATAAATTCTGTATGCACCTTGAACAGCCGATCGTTGCGATCGTTGTCATCAGGGTTTCACCCAACTCCTTTACTGCATCCCCAAGGAGGGCTTAAAACAATAAAACAAAAATATATATAAATACCTTCAATGCATCTTTAATTAGAGCTTTTTCGGCTTTATGAAAGTAGTAATACGGTTGTGTGTGGTCTTTTACCAGTTGCGTACCTCGTTGCACTCGATGACCCCAAAACGGCTGCCGCTTCTGTGCCACTTGCACTCGATGATCCCAAAACGGCTAAAACTGCAAAAACTAGTTAAATGGGGAATTCCCCTGGCCGCCTCCACTAGACTATTAATAGTCGCGAGTCCGATAGTTTCGCGAATGTCCGGGCGTCTATGTCATTTCGGGTAAATTTTGATTATGCCTTAAGAAAATGTTAACGACATAAAAAGAAGAAAGATGGGAGAGAAAATATGTAGCGTCAGCGTCAAATCATTTGACATTAATAAGATGATGATACAACCACCGAATAAAGGAAAAAACGGTTTTTTCCTCAATATCTTGTATCAGTATTCCAAATACGTACGCCAACCTCTTAGACTGAAAACACCCGTTTTATTTTCGTACGGCGTGAATGCGAAATATAAGCCGTCTTAACACATTTGCCGGTTAAAATTAGCCGAGGATGAAAACGAGGATCTTAAGGAGCTATTTAGAAACAATTAGAGAAGTTCGTCGGGGAGGAAGTCGTCAAACACCAAAAAGCTTTTAGAAACGGAAGGCGCTCGATGACTTCCATATACTAAAAGAGAAAGATGCAGATATTATTTATCCCAAACTTACGAGTGAGAGAGAGAAAAGATCGCCACTAAATTCAGGATGGGTAAAGAAGTTCTAGAATCCTAAGGATTACGTCGGGCGATATTGCAAGGTCAACACCGTATTAACATTCGAATACGTTTTCGTAGGATCCCAAAACCAATCCAAGGTCGGTATGTTTGCCGGATCCCGTCATCATGATCAATGAAATGATCGAGGAAAGACCTTTTGAAGAAGAGTTGTCTGACATAGAGGACTCCGACGCTGAAGATTGATTTTCTAATAAATTAAACATATGTCTTTATAAAAAATGTCTCTCGACGAATGTTTTAGCCAGCGTTGGGTTGTGGTGTTGAAAATATAACATCGTGTCAGATGCCCGTCTCTAGCAGACGTCCTAATCCGTGTTCTCATCCAACTCTCGCGAATTCCATTTTCTGTTTATTTCCATCACAGAAAGATGAAGAACCGCGACTTTTAAACCCTTGAAATTATGCGAAGGTTGTAAAACGTTGGATATCCGATTCTTGCACCCAATACGTTATGCCCGACGTGTGTGATAACGGAAACAACGCGCCGCATTTACTATTATTCTAAAATATAAAAAGTTAATTTATATTACATCGCGTAATATAAATTATGAATAAAATCCGCTAAGAAAACTCGGGTTATAGAAAAACGAGATGGCGTCGAGTTTACAGAGTCTTTGTGTTCGTGTTATAGATGATATACAAATGTCCTATACCCCATCGAGCCTCAGGATATTATATTATAGATCACTTATAGATATTATCGAACAGGAGAGGTATTCTTATCCATTCAAGGTCATGAGCTTTTCCCGTATATGTGCGATGAAAAAAAGCGCCTAATCATCATGCGTATTGGTTGTTATTTCGTTGCTTACGGAGGAGAAGACGAATGGCAAGAAGATGTTCGATTAGGCGAAACAAATTTTATTGGTTTTGCTATTATCGGAGCGAATAATTTATGGGATAGTAAACGACATATGGTATAATAATTATCAATTGGCAATGTTTATAACTGGAGATACTAGGTTTTTAGGAGAGCCGTGGGGATAACCTTGGCAAGACATGGGATAACACGGAAGGAGTGCGGTTATACACGCGATTGGCGTAATAAACGCGATTGGATTATCATTTATAAATCTCGAGTTAAATTAAGGACGAAGTTTGGAATCCCGACATCGGTTGGCGTCGAAGATTATTATTTGTTAATCCACAAAAAGACCCTTCTTGTTTCAATGAAAATTTTAATGCGTGGGTTGAATATAATAAATCATCTCACAATCCCGAGTCTTGGGATCCTAAAGTTAATTGGTATAATAAACATTCGTGGATTGACTTTAACATTTTCTCTACAGAGCATGAACCCTGGGATCCTACTATTAACTGGGAATTTAAATCCGGCTGGGAGTTTTTTAACTTCGAATACATGTACGAGCCGTGGGATCCTAATGTAAATTGGTATAATAATGTGCTTGGGTATCATTACGCCACCTTTGAGGACCCGTGGGAGCCGTCTGCATTATGGTTTCCGGGTCGTGTTTTAAGATTGAAGAGCAGTGATGATGTTTTTTCCTTTCCGTTAATTTATATTTTACATAAAATATAAATTATTCTATAAACTCCGTAATCCATCGGCCGTTCCGTCCGCAATGATCAGCTTGGAGTATTCGCGCTTGCAAACAGCTCGCGCATGAGACGTTTCCCTCTCCTCTTTTGGAATGGCGTTTGTTTTCCTTCATACATTCGTTGAAGCTGAACTCGTCTTTGATGAAGAAGAGGGCGACCCACTTGATTTGCGATCTAAAATCCTTAGACGCGCTGTTGTAGCGTTGCGTCAAAGATCCACACGGACTGGTCGGCGTGTCTCCCCGAAAATGCCAGCATGGACCAGGGCGTCCGCCTTTCTTCTTGATCTGCTTCGTGGCCGAACAGTTTGTCGATGATGTACAACGTGGACGTTTTCCCTCGTAAATGTTGTAAAAGTGTGCGCAACAATCTCCTGTAATTGCTCTTCCCCCGTTTTTCTGACAGACGGGTGTTGACGATGACGACTCGTTTGTCTTTGGGATGTTGTTAAATCTTCGCCTATCCACTTTCTCGATTTATAGGCCTTGTTGTGTTTTTGATCGTAGGGCACAGGATCACGATGTGCTCGAAGACGTCTTTGTATTCGGTTTCCCAGGAGATCGAGGGACGAATTCCGTCTTCCGGATCCGGAGGCGCCTACGATCATGGCGGCGTGAGGTTTTTGCGTGAACCTTTTTTCTTATAGGATTTTAATTTTTCTTAAGAGATAACACTCGCGAAACGACCGTCCGACATGTTGATCTGTCCGTCCTTGACGACGAAGATGTAAACGTCTAGGGATCGGTGTCGGTTTCGGGTGTTTTCTCGATGCTGCGGACGGACAAACGCCTTCGCTGATGTTTTTGTAGCTTGCGACCTGTGCCGTGGAGGTGGTTTTTCGGGTGTCGTCCCGCAAGTCCAACCAGAGTGCGTTAATGATACTTTGAGATATTTCCCCAGAGTCATGTTGCTCCAGCTCGAGTTCCTTGACGATCGTTTTCCGTGACGGTTTTCGCGATTCAGGGAGAAAAACTTTTTAATCTCGTCAAAGTGGTGATGCGGTCTCTATGCCGGCCGAGAACAGTTATTGGTTCGATTGTCCCTCGATGGTCATTTCCACTTTGGTGATTCTCGGATTATAAAAATTTTTCAAGGATCGTTGATAGAAATGTCTTTGAAAGAGAAACAGAATGCCCGAGATGAGACTTCGCCGCGGGGTGTTTTATCTCTGATAATTGAGCATGCCGTCCGATTTACTCATCGTCGTTTTGCGATATCGCAATATTTTTGTTGAAGTAATAGGCGTGTTTCCCCGCGTATCTCTGTCTGATGCTGCGAGCGAGATGCTCGTTGGTGATTTTCTCGAACTCCAACGCTGATGTTGGTCGCCTTATAAACTTATCGTTTTATTGGCGTCGTCGGGGGTCCGTCAAGACGACGTGTATGGCGTCGTTAAACGTCAGCATGTATTCCAAACGATCTTGTAAAACCGCTTGATAAAAGGGTTCGCTCGTCTCCAAGATTTCGAAATCCAAGGGAATGCAAAAGCGATTCCCGAACGTCGCAACAATTTCATAGTCTTCGTTGGTGTCGCGGGCTATTTTATAGCTGGTGGGTTTTGCTCTTATTATATTTAGATCGTTAGTCTGTATCCCCTGATAGGCCATGTTACGCCGTTCTATTTTCCAAAGATCGTTATAGACGAAGAATTTATCGGCATCGTCGATGGTCTGAACGGTTGTGTCCCGAGATCTTCTTCACCTCGAGGTTTTTTTTTGATGATGTTGCGTCCCAGATTATTATAAACACCCGTTTTGGTGAGATCGCCACCCTCTCCACGGCGACTTCCATGTCGAAGCATAGTCTCGTGCTTCTGGGGACGATGACGTCGTTGTCGCTCAAATTGGGAACCCCCGCCGGACCCGTCCCCGAACCGTCAACGTTTGGTTTTCTTCGATGCTCGATGGGATTGTGGGAAAGGGTGACCGTTTGCGTATACCCTTCACACACCGAAGGCAGTGCGCAATTTCCTATCGGGATTGAGAATGTGCCCGTAATTCATCATCTTTTTTTATTACGTAATAAAAAATTTAAAGCGTTTTAAAAAATGGCAGAGCCACATGAAAACATTGAGTTAGATAATCTGGATGAGAGTGATGTCTCTCAAGATACTGCGGAGTCGTCTCCGGATGAGGAGACGTCTTTCACCGATAATAGTAAAGCTCCTAGCTGGGCCAGTGGAGAAGATCGACCCCCCGGTCTAACTGAAGAGAATCAGGCGTCTAAAGAAGAAACTGCGGAACTAGTGAATAAATGGAAAAAGAAAAGATCTCTTTATGGTATTAAAGCTTCTTACGAATTTAAAGCAACTAAACAAGGTAATTTATGGGTAAAATGAGGGAAGGTATGGGTAGAATTATCGTATAAATATACGAAAGGTTTTTATGCGGCATCGGGTTTTAATACTAATTTTCAAGATGCGATGGGTATGAGGGAGGAACCCTCTACACGAAAGGTAAAAGAAGTAAAAAATAAAATTAATGTTGTAAAAGCTGTATTAAAAAAGGATGCTGAAACGCAAACAAAAGAATTAGACGATGTAATATCAGACCTATCAGGTAGTTTAATCTCCCTCGCCAATGAAGAGACGCAAACGGATGTACTATCCATGAGAGAAGAACTCTTTGGATTTAAATAATGAGATACAAACCTTTAGAGGTTCAATAGCCCTTCAAGAATCTGGAAGAGCAGATTTACAACGAACGTTAAACCCAATGGATGAGAGACCTCGAAAACAACCCCGACGACAGAGAACGCATCGAGAGAGAGATTACCAAAACCCAAAACGAATTAGACGTTGTGAACTCTAGTATCGATAATTTAACTGATTCGTTCAGGTCTCAACTGACCTCCGTAAGCGGGTCGCTCGAGGAGCTGCTCAACAACGAGCTATCGTTGAGAGAGATAATCGCCAATCTGTTCAAGGAACATGGCATCACCATCTTCAGCGTCCTGACGGCGATCGGCATGACGATAGGTTTCTTGGTCGAATTGCTCCTTCCGGGGACGAGTCCACCACCACCCACTCCATCACCACCTCCCAACAAGGAGGGAGGAGCGAAGGAATGGATCAAGAAACAGCTGGGACGCGATCGGTAAACTGCTCGCGAGAGACTAGCCGTCAAGTTCGGCGAAGCGTTGCCGGGTATATTAGGCGCCATCTGTGTCCTGGACTCGTTCTGTTCGACGCTCGCGGCAAGACGGCGATGTGGGTAATGAGAACACGAAGAAAGAAGAGAACATCTGTGGGTGTTGGGTATGCTCGTCGTCGGTTGGTTGTTAAACGAAACTCGACGAAGACAAGAAAAAGAAAGTAACGCTTAGAGCCAAGACGGCGGGCCTTTCTGATCCCGTGATTGTCCTGACGGTTTGTCCTGTAGGCGGCGGATTGCGATCTCTACGGGGGGTGGCGGCGGTGTGATCTCTACGGGAGGAGGTGTTTTATCCCGCGGCGAACGTTTTCGCGTTGAGGTCGACGTTCGTTCCGGGGGTCGTCGTGGTGTCGGGGGCGATCAAGATCTACGTTATTGTAGTCGGCGATGGTTCTTGCCGATGTTTCAGACTCCATGTTGCTGGGCCAGACATTGTAGAGTCCCGGATGGACGACGTTAGTCGAGCTTGGAATTGGCGTACTTCTTCAGACAGTCTTCGTAGCGCGAGTTGTTCGGCGGGCAGGTCTAAGCGGTCGGTTGATGGCGTCCTCGACGTTGACCCAGGAACTGTTTCTGAGCGTCCAGCGACGTGGCACCGGCGTCCACGATCGAGGCCCTCGTCTCCCCGCTGCGAGCCCAGGATCGCCCAGGCGAAGACCCGAATGGACGCGTCCAGTCTGGCCAGACCCGGAAGCGTGAACCCCTCCGATCGGTTCGCGATGAAGGTGGACCACTTTCGTGTTATATTTCCCGAAGAGGGGTCCCCCTGATGATCTTCCAGTCACCGCGTTAGGACCGGCACTCCGAGATTCGCGACAGATTCCGCTGGTATCGCCGATCGCTGTACGCCGACTGTCGACGTTGTTCGTGAAGTGCCTCGAAGTCAGCGTTAGGGGGGCAACTTAGGGGGGCGGCGATCTCCTGCAGGATTTCCTCTGATCTGATAGTAGATGTGGAACCGGAAGAACGACTTAGAACAGGTTGTCGTTTCCCATTGTTCAAGCGTCACGCCGCATCCCGGTCCGTGGCGGCACCACACCGCGAAATTCAGCTGGTTCTGCCAGAATCCCCTCGATGGGATGCTGGTACCTCCACCGCTTCAGCATGGTGTAGTACTTCGACGATACCGTCCTCGAAGACGTCCGGGTTGTCGTACTTGGACGAAGATGTTCTCTCGAACGACGCCGCGAAACTTTTTGGTCGGTCGCGTGGACGTAGACGTCGAACGACGACAGATCTAGATTCTCTCTATACTCGTAGACGTTCATTCTCTTTTTTAGTTAAGATTTCATTAATATTAAAAACAGCATGTTCTATCTCGTAACGGACATCGGAAAAACCCGTAAAACTCTCTCGCTACATCGACAAACGCGAACGGTGGGTGGTGCGTGGGCGTCAAGTCCATCCGTTTTTTTACAAACGGCTTGTACAACGTTAAGAAAGACGTGGAGATACACTACGCCAAAGGTAGTGACAGACCTAAAGTCCAAAGCGTGCATGCTGGGTCGTACACCTTCACCGACCTACGACGAATTCTCGCGAAATACTTCGACAAGGTATTCCTGGACAAGACCCACCACGAGATTGAGAATCGACGGGGGGTTCGAGCAGTACGGTTGGTGGAGCTTTCCGTCGGAAATCGGCAAGATCTTCTCGGCATTCGCGCGCGAATGTGGCTCTCGGCGGGACCATCTCCTCGAGCCCAGAGCATCAAAACCTGCAACCGGTGGAACTCCTCAAACGTTCATCTCGACGAGTTGGAGGAGGGCATCAGAGACGGTACGGTGAAGGACATCCTCATGTCCCTGCCTTGTCCCAACGTGAAAATTTTCCGAGTTGTACGAAAAAGACATCGAACGTCCCGTGTTCTTAACGTTGAGACGCGATCGCATCTCGGAATTAACGATACGTCTAAAAGACGAGGAGGGTAACCCCATCGACAATCACGGCCATCCCGTTCACATTCTCTTGGAATTTAAGAAAAATCTATAAATAAAAATGTCTAGATCGGGATTCTATTACGAAGACTTGGAAAGGGAAGAACTGGCGGAGGATCTGAATGAGAGACTCTTGAAAGACATCAATGATGCCAAAGAGAGAGATCACTCGCGTTTGGCCAAAAGCCGTCGCATCATGAACACGTTCCAATTCGACGTGACTAAAAACGGGAAGAATCAGGCCGCAGCTGGGTACGGACGATCTTGTTCGAACGGTTTACGTCATCCGTCTTGGGATTTTTCGGGGGAACTGGACGTGACGCTACACCGTCGTGAACGACGTGGAATAACAGGACCTTTCAGACCAAGACCGGCGAGATCGTCCCGTTGAATCCACCGTTGCGGGTGACGTCGGGCGAACGTCCTCACCTTCGGCGTGAACAAAGGATCGAAAGCGGGCACCGTCAACGGCGGTCGTCGTTTCTCGACATATAAAAATTTTCTCATTTAAAAAAGGAAAGATGAGTATAGAACGAAATGCATTGAACCCACGACGTTAGAACTCGATCCGCAACACTATCGTCTCAAGCGCATCCGGCGAGATCGAACAGTACGTTTTTCGGCGAGAGATCGAGACGCGGAAGAGCATGCACAAAAAGTATAAGCGAATCGTGAAACACTGCCGACAGTGTCGACGGGGCCCTCATCTTGGGAAGCGCGCGTGTTGTATTGTTTTTGGAGTAGGATTTATCGTACCCGTCGCGGTCATGCCTCTCCAGATCGTGGCCCTCACCCTGACTGTGGGATCAGTGGGATTGGCCCATGAAGGGGTACTTTCAGGCGATTACTGTCGAAGTCGAAGAAATCGTACAAGCACCTCAAGATCATCAAACTCGCTGAGAGTAAATTGAATTCGATCATCGGATCTGGTGAGTCGCGCCCCTCGAGGATGGGGAGGATCACGGAGGAAGAATTCACAGTCCGTGTCCCGCGAAGTCTGATTCAAGTATCGCGAGATGAAGGACAAACTGTATTCTTTAACCTGACTTAGAAAAGGAGTCCGAACCAAGAGACGGAGGACTTGGTAGCATGCTCCCAAGAGCTCATAAAGAAATCCAAATCTCATTAAGCCTGAGTATTATAAATACACCAGAAACGGTTCACTGAAAATGCTCGTCTTTGCCCTTGCTCTCGTTTATCGCGGTATGGGTGTTACTCTTACTGTTCATGATTCTGCATCTACTACCATTAGAACGTTATCACCGGACGGAACGATGGTTGAGACCTCCTCAAAACTTTTTTGCAGTCCTTTATAAAAAAATGTATCTCTCTTAAAAACGATGAACGGGGAGCGAGATATTAACGAACGGTACGACGGATATATCTGCCAAAGACAGGACGAACACCACGACGGATTATATCTGCCAAAGACATCTGTCGACCATCGTCGGATCCGTACGCCGCGCGTCATTTTTCTAGGAAAAGACGTGACCACCACCGAATTTGGAAAAGATGAACGACAATGGAGCTGGGGAAAACCTGAATCATCTGTAAACGCACGGCTCGGTATTGCGCTGTGTCATGTTCACAAATCCGATCGCCAATTCCTATCATCACTCTGTAAGCGCCCCGGGTCTAAAATATTGTTTCGACTTGAAAAAGTCGCCCAGACCGATATGATGAAACGAAGAGCTTGAAACCGAAGACCCCGTTCCTAGAGCGCGGCCCATCGGTGAAGTGTGCTGTAGTCTGTATCACAACTTCGCGCCTACTTGGCACCTCTTAGCATAGCCGCGCGCGTCTAGCCGATATATATAACGGGGTTTAAAGCAATTCGGAGTGAATATAGAAAAAGACGATGGAACCAGCAGAAGCCCATAGCGATAAAGAACCCGAAAATCGTCAGAGAAGCGGGGAAGATGGGGGCGCAAAAGAGGTGGAGTCGTAAAAAGCCATTATAGCGCGATAGCAATGCATAATAGCCAGGATAGCAATGCCAAGTAGCAATGCTATTAGCCAAGATAGCAATTGGCTAATAGCCAGGATAACAATGCTAATAGAGACAGGGATAGCTGGCAATGCGAAATGGCGGGATGCGGGCGGCGGACTCGCGGTCGTCGGATTTGTTGCTGATCTACACGAAAAAACAACCGCCGCCGCCTCCTCCTACCAGTTCCAAACCGAAAGAATCGAAACCCAATCCCCATGAAATGTATTAAATAATTTTTTTTCTAGTAAAAAAATGTGTAACGAGACACTGAGACACGTTCATGAACACGGCGGCGTTGATGGCGTCGGGAATCATCACCACGAGTTTATTCGTTGCCATGATCGCACAAGTAGTGGAAGCTAACGTCCACTACGTCCACGATTGTAGAGAAGAAGAAGAAGAGGTAAAACCCGATAAATAATTTTTTCTCGTCTTTAAAATGAGCGAAAAAGATTTGATCAACACCGTGTATCACGCGGCCGTCAGTACGGTGAATTGCCATCGGGTACCGCGCAACTTTCCAAGAAAATCTTAAAGATGCCTGCGGCCTAAGATTGGATTTCTAGAGACCCGGAAGGACTTCGGGATGATCCTCCTGGAATTTGCGCTCGCCGAGTACACTCAAAGACATGTTGGTCAAGAAGGGCATTCATCCCCGCCGATATCATGAAATAAACTAAACTCTATTAAAATGGCAACGATCGCAATGATGATGGGTCGGTGCATTAGTCAATGCTCTAGCCTTCTCTGGGATCGCAATTTCTATTCTCGAATCACGAAGAACAGAAGAGACACGACGAGGCGATGGAAAAAAACTGACCAAGGCCAGAGACCCAGTGGAATCACGAACGCACGAAACGATTAGATTTTCCTCAACGAGAGACTCAAGAAAGAAGGACATGCGCTGTACACCGTACAAAGAAGTAAACGCCGCCATGTCACTCTACTCGCGGATGACGAACGAAGAAGGCGATGGCTCCCGAACCGAAGTTGAGCGATTTCTATCAACCCTCGGACAGAGCAAAAAGACAAGGAAATCCTCTCGTGGTGATCGGACGGGTACTCGTCTTCTACGGCGTTTAAAAATACGTCGCGTAAACTAAAAACATGGAAGAGATCTATTACAGCCCCAAAGGTTATTGGAAGTGGAAGACCGCCATCAAGAAATTAGCCAAGGCAGCCAACGTCAGCGAGAAGGAAGCCTTCGATTTTTTAAAAAAACAAGACGTGTGGCAAATCTATCTTCCCGCTCCCGAGAAGATCGTGAGACCCGATTCGAACGCGTTGGCAGAAAGATAAAACGAACAATTCATCAGGCCGATCTCTTGTATCTGCCGCACGATAGGGGTGGACGGGAAGACTACAAATACGTCGTTGACGGTGGTCGACGTGGGCACGCGGTACAAAGGAGGCGGAAGCGCTGACCAAGAGAAGCAGCGAGGCCGTGGCGGACGCTTTCGAACGGATCTACGAACGACGATTGTACGTATCCCAAGTTGCTGCAGGGCGATCCCGGTAAAGAATTTATGGGAAAGGTCCGCACGCCTCATGAAACGTCACGACACGAAAATAAGGACGGGTGACGGGTCGACGTTCATCGCGATCAGGCCATCGTCGAGCGATTCAACAAGACGTTGGGAGAACGGCTCTTCACCTATCAGTAACCACCAAGAGATGAAGACCGATAAATGAGGAAAGGGGAAGACACCACGAAGAAGGTGAACACGGAATAGGGTGGAACGATATTCGGACGTCGTGAAGGCGATCAACGACGAGACGCAACCTCACCGAGGCCATCGTGCCTCACACTCCCGTCGAATCGCCGATATGGTCCGTTTAACAAGGTCTCGATTTTCTCTATCTGCCCGCCGAGGCGAATAAAGACGATACCACGAGAAATTATTCTTCCACAGAAGCGCAGGGCAGAGTCCGATTCCCATCTGGAGCGTGGACAAACACGAGATCGATCGACAGTTTAATATACAGGGCATCGATCGTCTATTACCTGAAAGACACTCCCGGGTAGAAATCCTAAAACGCCAGAGAGAGGTTTCGTGCGAGAAAGTTGTTAATCGTCGAGTAATAATTTATAATCCATAAGGATTATAATATTGTTTTAATCGAAGGCATATTGTGTGAATGCGATCCTCCCGAATGCTGAGGTTTTTAGTGTCCAGAGAGGATCCAACGTCGTCTCTTTTCCTGTCGGATCCCGTAGATGATCTGTTTGAACGATCGAAGACTGTGCATCGGATGCGACGTCCTGACGTCGTGAAAGAGAGCCTCCCTGTAGTCGTGGAAACCCCTATCTTATTTTTCAAGACGCATCGTACTCACACCTTTTCGCTCGTTTGGTAACGCCTATCGTTCGTCCATCACGTAGCGTACATCTTGGGTCTCAGACCGACGATTCTTTGATGGGTTTCCCTCCACATTCGTCTTTGAACTTGCCGATCACCTTCTTTGTTCTTATCTTTATTCGCCGGTACATGAGGATGATCGTCTTTGAAATTGGAAAAGTCGTATTCGTCTTCGTCTTCGAGCATGTCTCGGTAGACGTCCTCCGTCCGTATCTCCACCAGCAGCGAGTCCGTATCGGTGTACAACAGATCACAATCGACGCCGTACCTGGCCTTCAAGTGTTTGTAATACCAACCGTACATAAGACGCTTGGACAGATCCAAGATCGTCATACCGCAGTAGATGGGTTTGTCCAATTTGACGGTGGTCGGTTTGAAGTGGAGGAAGACCATTGCCGTCGTTGATCTTGGTTCAACCCATCGTAAGCGGGGCGAGGCGATCATCTTTCGGATCTTTTTATCTCCGTCGTTTGGCGGTGACGATCTTCAACTCTGTTCTGTTCCGTTTGTTTTCCATGGTCTTTCGAAGACGGCGTTGTTCCATGAGCTTGAAGAAGTCCTTTTCGAAATCGTTTTTAGCGCATTGACGCAATCGGAGTGTTTTTTTCGACGTAACCCGCGAGCCACGGCTCTTCGTCGAATTGCAGAACTCTGTGCACTCTCGTCAGTGTCATGCCCAGCTCCAGATAAAGCTTTAGCGTCTCGTAATGCACGACGTAGTCCTTCTTGTCTCGGAGATTGGGAATGAGCTTCTTGCTGGGCCCCCCGCGTCGCGCATCTCGTACTCCTCCATCAGCGTTTTCTGATAATCGGACAGATCGTTCGGATCGACCTGCATCGTCTCCGGAGCCAGCGGATAATTATTATGCTGCAATGCTTTCGGATACTCTAAATCGACTTCGAGGATGTAGCCCTTTCCTTCCGGCGGATGGGCCCCGCGGATGGCACGGATCGGACACGTCCTCGACCCCATTCGAAGTTGCGACAATGTAGGGGATGACTCATGGCTTCGCTGTAGTTGTAGAGCGCAGTTTTGGCGTGCCCAGATCTCGTACATGATGTACTTGGAAGGTCGATCGGGATTCGTAGTCTTTTCAAGTACTTTGTTGTTCGCCTTAGAATAACGTTAGGAAAAAAGTATACGTTGCTCGTCGGGGGCGTTCGGTAGGGTGATCCCGCCTCTGATCCCCTTTTCCCACGAAACAGATGCATGTCGTAATCGGTGAACAGCTCCAAACTCGATCTTAGAGGTGACAAGCAACGCCGCGTCCCCCAGGGCCAAACGGGGGCCGTGTAGTATTGAGCCGGATCAGAGAGATGCTGCGGAACTCTTCGAACACGTCGGCCAGCAGGATCACGTCCGTCTTCAGATAGAGATCGTGGTAATCGCCCATGGTCTCGCATCCGCGTTCGCGGCAGACGGTCTGAGCGTGATCATACTCCGCTGGAGAGATGTGAGTGTCCGACAACGTGCTGTAGAAGGCTTCCATGGGCGGTAGGGACGTTTCCTCGAACCTGGCGAAAGAGTCCCATGTACTCGTAGGGATAGACTCCCTTTCTCGTCAGGAGCGAGACGTCCTCCTCCTTGAATACGGATTTCGTGATGGGATAGTCCTTTAGATTTTTTAACCAGCGTCTCCAGACCGCACCGATCAAAAAACTGGAGGGGGAAACTGTCGATGAATCGCAAGGAACCGATGGAGAAACTGATGAAACTTCTCCTGATTTCATCGGAATGCAGTTGATGGACTTGTCCAGTCACTCCATCTCGGATAATATCAGATTGGAAATCGTATCCTCGCAGGTTGTGAAAGACGACGGGGATGTGCTTTGCCCTTCTCAATAACCTGTTTGCACTTGTTTGTGCGCGGCCCCCCGAATCTTGCCGGATGTGTGACAGTGATCCTTGACCTTGACGAGCTCGAATGTCCCGATCTCTTTCACGATGTTGTTGATCTCGGTGTTTATGGCGACGTGACGTTCGCGAGAGGACAGACTGGGTAGATTTTCCCGTTCCCGAAGAAGTTTATTTTTTCGAGTCCACAGAGCTTTCCACTTACGGCGATCTCCCGAGAATTCGTCTCCGCAGATGTAGCAGTGAGTCGCCTTCTCGAAGTTTTTCTTGTCCACGTCGGTCATGTGAAGCTTCGTTTTCGCGACGCCTTTAATCTTTTGTTCCTTCTCGTTCTCAGATTATCTAAGAAATGTTTCACGACGTCATCGCCGCGATAGAGTACGGGCTCTTCGATCTTCTCGACGCCCTTCTCCGATCTCCAGACGACGGCGTAGCAGTATCCCGACGGAATGTGACGCGACGTCTTCGTCGTTTTATCTCCCGCCTCTTCGTTGAGGGGTGAAACGACGCACTCGAAGTCGGCGTAGATCGTGGCGTGAACGGGCTGTTTGTGAGCCTCGTTCTTAAACTTGAGAATATTCTTTCCCTCCTCGGGCATGATGGGTTTCATGGCCGGATTGTTGATGCCGCGACAATCGGCTCTGTGCTTTTCGTAAACCTTCTCGCTGGATAGGACTTTGAGACAACGAAGACACGGATAGGATTTATGACCATCTTTTGAGCGAGAAGAAACCAATCTAGACATATTCTTGATCCAGGAGTAATGCCAATTACCCTCTTCCTCTAACAACAACAGATTGACTTCGCGATCGTGAAATCTTTTCCGATATGTAATAAAGGGAAGAACCCGTTCTTCTCCGTCCACCCGAGAACGTTGACGGCCGAGTTCGAAACCCCCCCACAAACTTTTGCGACGTTCGAATGTGCGGATCTGCTTCAACGGCGTTGGATAATCGATGCACCTGAAGTCGTACAACTCGGTGTACGGTATATAGTTTCGAGGTCTATACTTATTCACATCGTTAAAATCATTGTGATGTAGACACGCTAATACGCTATACATGAAACACCTCTGATCCTTGTTTTGAACGTTGATGACAGCCTTCTTATCCGCGATCTGCTTGGGCAACTTAAAATATGGAAGATCCCAGGGGGCGGCTCGTACTTGGCAATATTCAAATAAATCATTTGCGCGTCGTCGATGATACACCCGCGATCCCGCCTGAACGGTTTTATCGAGGGAATCAGATCGACTCTTCACGATCGAGTATGCTCTTAAACAGTCTTCGATCTCGTCGTTCTCTCATAATCGCGTGTTGTCGAGTTTTGTGGAGAGTTGCGGTGATGAACTGCCAGCCGACCTCTAAGATGTCTCGCTTGAATCGCTTTTGTTCCACTTGAAGTTGGATCTTGATGGGACCCCTTTTCTCAGTTCGTCGGTCATCTTAGAGATGAAGTCGTCTTTAAAATACTCTAACAACGCTCTGAGAATTGGCTCGATGTATATGTTGACGAACGTCTTTATTTATAGCTAGTATAGAAGTGTTGAAAACTATCACCCAAATCGAGCGCGCGCGACGTTGCACCCGTTCGTTTTTTGGTCGACCCGAGGCAACGCCCTCCTCGAGGTTTTCGTTCAACGTCCGTCGTAACTTACGTCTGACGGTCTCTCTCGTCTGCTCTCTCCGTCGACGAGCCCGTCACATAGTCCCAAACGGTTTCGACGACTTTCTTATACCCCCATTTACCAGCATTATATAAACGTTTCACGCCTCTCAATATGTTCATTGCTTTTATGTATATACCATTTTCTTTAAGGCATGATCAAATTTACTGAAATGGCATAGACCCCCGGACATTCGCGAAACTATCGGACTCGCGACTATTAATAGTCTAGTGGAGGCGGCCAGGGGAATTCCCCATTTAACTATTTTTTGCAGTTTTAGCCGTTTTGGGATCATCGAGTGCAAGTGGCACAGAAGCGGCAGCCGTTTTGGGGTCATCGAGTGCAACGAGGTACGCAACTGGTAAAAGACCACACACATACGGCGACTTCTTGTTACACTCTTCATTCAGTATTGACCCGGTTTTGTCGTACCTATACCACATTGGAATGTATTTTGGGTTTGCCAGTAATCCTCGTTTCAAAGAATTCTTCTCATCCATTTGATAGATTCAATGCTGTTGATTCAACTCTTAATGGCTCTTCAATGTTTCATTTCGAACGTATTAACCGACCACAACCAACAGTGATAGACGTTTTGCCCAAATGTCTAATACCACGAACTCAACATGTTACATACAATGCAGAACCTGTAAACGTCACAGCAACTTGTTGTCCTTAATAAGCAGACATTTCAAGAATGTGTTGTTTAAATCCATCTAAAGTATGTGTAGCTGCAAGTACTCCATGCAGCTAATCTTGACTTTCATCAAAAGAGCTGTACAGCCAAGCATAACTTAATATATCTTGACATCATTCATTTCATTATTTGTATTTTTATTGTTCATCGAGACGACGTGATGTTATCGTAAATGATACTTCTCCAGAAATTTAGAGCCGACCTGACTCAGTCGGGAGCGTGCTCGACAATTGATCGTGAGGTCATGAGTTCGAGTCCAGCCGGTGGCAGGTAGGTTTCCTGTCTGTCGGATGAGACAGTAAAATACGTGGTCCCGTGTCACAGTAGGTGACGGCACGTTAAGGAATCCTCACTGTTCAATGACCGTAAGTGCCGAGCATAGGCCAAAATTTGAAGCCCTTCACCTGCATTTGGTGACGTCTCCATATGAGTGAAATATTCTTGACTGGGGCGTTAAACAACAATAAACAAACAAACATCCAGAAATTTAAAATTTGCATCTGTATTCTACATTAAATATGATTCCCATCAGTAAACAGAATTCATTTTCCATGCAAACAATACAAGTTTCGAAATTAGTAAAAATAAACGAGTGACGATTGGACTGATTTTTATCTTAAGCGTTTTTATTCGATCAACATCATTGTCAAACAACTACTTCAGATTCATACATACAACAATAATTTAAAACGTTTAGAAGATTTTTAAAAGTGTTTTTGTTCGTCGATTTTTAAAATTGATCACAAACTTTTTTAAAAGATACTGATAGTTTCTTTATATTCATTTACAGTATTGTAGAGATATGCTCATCCACTAATCCAAAATGTCTCTTGGGTAGCGGTTGTTGAGTCGTCTGCACCAGTTGTGACGATGATTTGTTCTTCACTTATTTCATTTGAATTTGGCCGTGGACTCACTTCGAGTGTGACCGCTCAAAAGGGGATATGTTTACTCCTCCATATCACCTGATTCCACCTCTGTATGTCCAGAGGTCCGTGTTTGTCCAATAATCACCAAATTTGTATATGTATCCTGGGCATCCTTTGTTATCTAATTATTGTTATATTGTAAAACGAGCTGTAAGAATTACCGCATTTGTAATGGTGCAAAACTGCTTTGTGTGTTTTATTCTGACCCATGATTCTTTTACTGACAAAAGTGTCACCACATCGTGTTTTGTCTTTCATACTTCACCTCCTACAAATGTACCAAACCACTTAAGCAAGATGTTGAGCATGTAGCTGGGTGCTGGAGACCAGATACTAGTAGACTCGTGTTTGACCTCTGCATACCTGGTCCCATTCCATTTGCTATTTGCAATTTTTCTTCATGTTGAGACAGTTATCATATCACTTCTGTCGTATTCTAATGGATTTGGAGTTTCAAATACCCATTGGTACTTCTTCATTTTACTTAAATCTTTCGAAAGAATGAAAATATAATGATATGTATTTCAAAGCATTAGAGAACAGTATATGACATTATCTACAAGGATATATTCAAAATATTTTAAACATAATACCAAAGTTATAATGCTCAAGACGATCGTTTGTGTCAATTAGACTTCGTCAGTTGAGCTCTAGTTTTAAATAGATGTTTTAAAAGGAAAGTGGTATAATACAAGGCCAAATAATAAATCTGAATGTCTAGCCAAATCCTTCTAAGAGTAACTACTGTAAAAAGATGACTATCTTAGCTTTTGAATAATTTAGAATATAAATATTGTTGTCAGTGCCAATTATTATTTTAGTATAAGATTATCAGCTGGTACCGAAATACCAGGAACTAGGTTTATGTATACCCTCGGGGACTCAAACGGTCCACCAGCAGTGGCAACGACCTAGTGGTTATAACTACAACAAATCATAAATTTCAAAAAATGGTAGCGGAGTTTTGAATTTAATCCGCTTCTGTTGTATATATTTTTTACAATACCGAAACGATCATAAAACGTTTAATGAACTTACTCTTTACTTTGAAAGTTTTTTGACAATTTTAATCATGTTAAAATCTATAACATGGTAAAATAACCACCATCTGTTCCTGATAAAGATCTCAAAGCAAATAATAATAAAAAAGAAGACAAAATCAAAGCTATCGTTGATTGGTACGGTCCGGAAGATGTTGTCCTTTCCACCCCAATGCATTTTATACGGCAAAGTTGTAATGAGAAATGAAAAGAATTACAATAATGTTCCAGCGACTTAACGCTTTAAACCCTACGGGCCATAATAGACTGGTCTGAACAGCAACAAATACCATACCATCTAGATACTACGGGTTGAAAGGGTTAAACAATTCTGGAACGACGCAAGAGGATAAATTTTATAACTTTTATACTCCATCTCTCTCTTGTCAGAATTTTTAAACGTTTTCATATCTACAATCCTTATCCACATTAATTTATTGTTATACAAAGTAAATAAAAATACAAACTACACTGTAAGTCCATATGTATTAACTGTACTTCTGAAACGCTGCATCTTAAAACAAGAGATCTCAGACGGATCTTGGCGCCTACCATCCAATGTTCTTCATTTGATCAATGTCAGACTGTTTATTTCTCTTATTTTGTGGCTCAACAATTAATTTGAACTAAAACCTAAATATTTGTCAAGTGCTTTCTCACAAGATTATAACAATGCCAAACACAAAGTGTTATAATACAAGACAGCCTCTAACAGTGAAAATGCTGATCATGACATGCATTGAGTAATACAATAATTACACATAAATATGTGTCTCGCTGATCCCTGCTCTGATATCAAATGTAGCAAAGTATAGTAAGTAAAATTGAAGAAGTACGGATCGATAATCAAACCTCCAGTCATTATAGCAACGCGAATTAGATGTGTAAATGGTCTCAACATGAAGTAAGTATCTATATCAGGGACTGGGACAGGGCCTCCACATACACTACTGAATGTGTTTTTCCATAACAATCAGTAATATATATGGTTTAAATGTGGAGCTGTGAAAGGTTTTTAAGTTATAAGTAAAAATGTATATTTTGGAGGTGGGGCAGGACCCCCATATACATCACTGAATGTTATTCCCCTAAATAATCAATAATAATATATACATTAAATGTGTCACTCCAAAACAATCAATAATATATTTGATTTAAGGGTGGGGCTGTGAACGGTGATTAAGTGATAAGCAAAAATATCAATCTAAAGGGATGAGGCAGGTACGCATATGCACCACTAAATGTGTCTCCCCATAAAAATACAAAATATATATGGTTAAGGGTGGGGCTGTGAACGGTTTTTAAGTAAAAATATCAATTTAAAGGGGTGAGGCAGGACCCGCAATGACCCTATCATACCCTAATGAATTTTTCTGCCCAAAGCAAACCAGAATATATATAGCTAAAGGGTAAAAATGTGAATGGTTTTCAAAAAATACATAAACTTTAATTGTCAAAATCCGAGATACCCTGCTGAAAATATACAGTACACAACTAGACCTAGAGGAGAACTCATATGACAAATTTCAAATCCTTTCAGTACTTTTTGAGAAATAGCGATAACAAACTTTAATTGGCAAAATCCGAGATGGCCGCCAGGCAGCCATTTTGTGATTCGACCCTCCTTAAAATGTACACTGCACAAGTAGACCTCATATGAGTTCCATATGTCCAATATCATAAAGATCCCTTCAATACTTTCTGAGAAATACCGATAACAAACTTTAATTGTCAAAATACAAGATCTCTGCCTGGCAGTCATTTTGTGATCTGGCCCTATTGAAAATGTACACTGACACAACAAGACTTCAAAGAAAACCTATATTTCAAATTACATAAACATCCCTTCAGTACTTTCTGAGATATAGCGATAACAAACTTTAATTGTCAAAATCCAAGATGGCTGCCTATCAACTATTTTGTGATCCGACCCTCCTCTAAATGTACATTGCACAACTCTACATCAAGCACAGACCTATATGTCAAATTTCATACAGATCCCTTCAGTACTTTTTGAGAAATAGCGATAACAATCTTTAAGTGCCAAAATCCAAGATGGCCGTCCGGCAACCATTTGAGATTCGACCCTCCTGAAAATGTACACTGCATGACTAGACCTGAAAGAATATCTATATGTCAAATTTCATAAAGTTCCCTCAGTACTTCCTGAGAAATTGCGATAACAAGAATTGTTGAATGTCCACAGAATGACAACATCAAACACAGCACCTGCAGGTAAAACAATGCAAACTGTCATACCCACTCAAGCACCTACTGCTACACATAATCAAGCCCCAAAAGTAAATGAAAATGTAAAAATGAAAAAGAATAAGAAATCATCAAAAACAACACAAAAGTCAATAAGGGAGCAATATACAAATATCTTTAAAAACGGTAGTAACCAAACGTCTTCCGTAAAACAACCAATTAAATACACCACTCTCCACCAACCCCTACCGACCAACTACAAGACAGAGAACGGATATAGATTTTACACATGGGCAAAAGAACAAAAATCACATATTTTTCTGGTCCAAGAGACACATTTCACTGATGATCTAATACCAATACCAAATAATGAATGGGAAGGTACAGTTCTTGATAGTTTTAGTTCTTCTAATAGAAGAGGAGTAGGTATATTTATTAAAAAGGGGGTAACTACAAAAATACTAGACAGTATAATAGATAATAATGGGAGATATATCATATGTAATATAGAAATGAATGATATCACATACTGTATAACTAACATTTATCCTCCAAATAAGAAAAAGAAAAGAAACTCTTTTAATGAAGAAATATTTTTAAAAATGAAAGAAGGTAGCATAGGTTTTATTATAATTGGAGGAGGAGACTGGAATGATATTCAAGAAAAATCAGACAGAAAATTAAAAAATCCGAATATAGAAATTCTAAATTAAATAAACTTAGAACAGAAAATAATCTTATAGATACATGGAAACTTTTGAATAAAAACAAAAACCATTACACATGGAGAAGGAAACACAATATTAATGAAGTTAGCAGAATTGAATTTTTTTCTTACACAGAAGGATTTGTTAAATAAAATTACGAAAGTTGACATTAGACCAGCACAAATAAGTTACACAGACCATCAAGCAGTTTTGATTGAAACATATGTAAAGAAATTAAAAAAACAGGGCCCTGGTAATTGAAAATTTTAATAAAAGTCACCTAAAAGAAGAAAAATATCAATATATCATAGAAAGATTATTAAACAAATATACTGAAAAAATAAATGAAAACGAGACTGATCCACAAATGTTATGAGAACTAGCAATAATTGAATTAAAAGAAAACTCAGTAAAATATGGTATTGCAAAAACTAAAAACAGTAAAAATATTATATATGATCTAGAAAATGAGCTCAAAGTTGCAATGAATGGTAACAATATAAAGAAAATAAATTATTTAGAGAGTAAACTAGAAGAGGAATATAGAAAAAAGCAGTAGGGACACAAATATAAATATATATATATATATATATATATATATATATATATATATATACATACAAATTGGATTGAACGGGGGGATAAAAATTATTTCCTTACCCTAGAAAAAACAGAGGGACTGAAAAATATATTTCTAAACTTTATGACAAAGATGGGAAAATACTAGAATACCAGACAAGTATACTACATAGATAAACAGAATTTTATCAACAGTTATACACTAGCATAAAACCTAACAAAATGCACATTAAAAAGTTTATACAAGAAACAATCATAGAAAATAAATTAGATGAACATTCTAGTAAACTATGTGATGGAATACTGACAGAATCTGAATGCTATAAAGCTATATCTAAAATGAAACTAAATAAATTACCAGGTTCCGACGGATTGAAAACAGAATTTTATCGACATTTTTGAAAAAAAATTAAAACAGTTATTAGTCAAAGCATTAAATTATGGTTACGAAAAAGGTACACTCTCACCATCACATAGGGCATGAATACTTTCACTTATGCACAAAAAGATAACCCAATGAAATTGGAAAACTGGCGACCTATTACATTATCAAATTATGACTATAAAATAGCAGCACATTGTTTAGCTACAAGAATCAAATTAATTTTAGCACAAATTATAAATACAGATCAAAATGGTTCCATTAAAGGCAGAAAAAAAGTTACAATATTAGGCTGATTAAAGATTTTCTAGATAATGCAAAAAAATGAAAATTAATGGATTTATTTTATTTTTAGAATTTCAAAAAGTTTTTGACACAATAGAATTGAAGTACATGTTACATTCACTCTATTATTTTGGTTTTAAAGTGAAAAATGAAATTTCTGCTTTTATAGAATATAAAAATCTCAGATACCAAAGTATAAATCAATAGAATGTCCAGGACATAGATACAAATCCGGTAAAAATGGACAAACACGGACCTCTGGAAACCAAGAGGTGGGATCAGGTGCCATGGAGGAGTAAGCATCCCCTGTCGACCGGTCACACCCGCCGTGAGTCCACAGTCAAGTTCAATGAAACACGTGAGGAGTGTATCCTCGTCACAATTGGTACAGACGTCTCAACAACCGCCAACGAAAAGGCAACTCAACATTTCACTTAGTGAAAACAGAGTAGTCGCAAACAAGACTATTATACCGACCATAAAATTTGCGGAACGTTGACATTAAACGCGGTTTTCGATATCCCTGTGTCAATAATTTGGCAGTGAGTAGTTTACCTCTGTATATGAAATCTTCATATGTTGTGCACGCCCTGGCATATCGGATCATTTGTGAAATATAAACTCCATATGCAGGTGACTGAGGGATATTACTCCTTAAATGTGGAAAATTTACGATGGGAAAGCCGAAATCGTCGCGTTTATCGTATAGCTTAGTTGCTAATTTCCCGTCTGTGTTTTATATTAAGTAAAATGTCTAAGTATGAAGCGTGTGTACTTGATTCTGTTGTATCTTTAATTTCTAGTTCGCTGGGATATATCGCATTGACATATGTATGAAAATTGTCATTATTAATTGACAAAACGTCGTCGATTCATCATTCTAAGAACAACATCGAAAATCGGTGGACGTGTTTTCGAGTTATTAAATATTAAAGAAACTTCCCTTTACGGACGGCTCAAGTAGCCAGAAAGAGCGGAGATTCGTGTGACATTACAACGCAGACTCCGGTTGCGACTATAGGCTTTGTATCAGCTATGCCTCAGACGTGGACGGCAGTTAATATACTTGCTTGTTTATTGAGAGAATATATCTTTTTGTACAATAATGTAGGAATAATTGTTTTAAACTCGCAGTCGTGATTTTTGTTTGGGAATTTTTAATTGATTAATAAAACAAGATTTAGTTGTAATATTTTCCGTGTAAGGCAGCGATATTCTACTTAAAGAAATCTAGCTTTTTTCATTATTTATGAATCTATGCTTACTTGTCTGAGTAAAACAGCATAATGGTCTTCCACGAAAAAACAAATAATTAAAATATAAACTTCTTGGAATTAAATTGTAAAAAACAAAATAATTTAATTACTATTTTTAATTTTTTATAAACTGATATTGTAGTAGAAGACGTATATTGCATGTCATTTTGAAAAGACACCTGCCGTAAATATCGCATTGTGCTATTGACAGAGCAAATAAAGTACATGTATAATGGAAATTGAGGACAACATTAACTGTAATGGAAATGGATATTTAACTAAAATACAGTTTTATAATTAACAACAATGATTTTTCCCCAGGGTCGTGTTTTATTCACCGTTGGTTAAAGATTACGTGACAATTATATATTGTCACTCTTAAAATACCGTACGGAAACATATCATAAAGTAAATTTAACGTATAAGTAGTCTAACTGTATGGAAAAATAAGTAAAATTACAGTACTTATATATGTAAATTGTATTTTAAAATGTGAATTGTATTTTACAAAATTATAAATTTACTAAAAAAAATAACATTTTCCTGTTACATGTGATATACAAAGGTGTATTTTGCCGAATGTCTACGAGACTAGCACTACACCCAAACAACTCGGAAATTAAAAATTTTAATTGGGTCCCAAATGGAAGCTGCATTATACTTTCAGCTCCTCCGATTATTTGCAAACAAAGCAACATACGGAGGTGTAATTTTTTTCTTTGTATTCTATTTTGTATTCTGTCTGATGCACATGTTTATGACGCTAGTGATATTTATATAAAACTTCTTAGATACCAAATTATAAATATTTAGGATGTCCAGGACACAGTTACGAATCCGGGAAAATGGACAACACGGACCTCTGGAAACCAAGAGGTGGAATCAGGTGCCATGGAGGAGTAAACATCTCCTGTTGACCGGTCACACCCGCCGTGCGTACACGGCCATGTCCAAATGAAATACACGAGGAACGAATCCTCGTCACAATTGGTACAGACAACTGCCAACGAAAAGGCAACTCAACATTTTACCCAGTGAAACAGAGTAATTGCAAACAAGACTATTATACCGACCGTAAAATTTGCGGAATGGTGACATTAAATGCAGTTTTCGATATCCCTGTGTCAATAATTTGTCAGTGAGTAGTTTACATCTGTATATGAAATGTTCATATGTTGAACATACCCTGGCTTTTCGGATCATTTGTGAAATGTAAACTGCATATGCAGGTGACTATGGGATATTACTACTTAAATGTGGAAAATTTACGATGGGAAAGCCGAAATCGTCGTGTTTGTCGTATAGCTTAGTTGCCAATTCCCGTCTGTGTCTTTAGTAAGTAAAATGTCTAAGTGTGAAGCTTGTAAGCTTTATTCTGTTGTATCTTTAATTTCTAGTTCGCGGGGATATATCGCATTAACATATCTATGAAAATTGTCATTATTAATTGACAAAACGTCATCGATATATCTAAATGTCAAATTAAAGGATACCACTAGCTTTTTCTTCTTTTGATTCAGCATTTTCTGAATGAAGTCTGTTTCGTGTGAATAAAGGAACAGGTCGGCCTATTAAGGGGCACAATTGGTTCCCATAGGAATGCCGACAGTTTGTTGA
The DNA here is from genome assembly GCA_030159075.1 of Atrina japonica. Taxonomy (NCBI): domain Eukaryota; kingdom Metazoa; phylum Mollusca; class Bivalvia; order Pterioida; family Pinnidae; genus Atrina; species Atrina japonica. The sequence continues at coordinate 1,739,796 of BROG01000070.1, read as the reverse complement.
AAGACAACGTCTCCATCATTACAAATATTACTGTCTGTTAGAAATTCCAGCATCTTTTTTTATATCAAGCTTTAATGTATTTATGTGTAGAATCAGAGTGGTGTTTGACAAAATAAGTATCATGATAACCAATCACTAGATATTTAATTTTTTTCGGGTACCACCCTTGGTGAAAAAACAGTTGTCTATGATGCTAAAAAGTCATTTTTTAAATTTTGTATGTGGAATAGTTGTGTAAAGAGTAGAGAAGTCGTATGTTTTGATACTGTGAATTTGAGAAAAATTGTCGGCCTTTAAATTTTCTAAAAGTTGTTTAGAATTTTTAAGTATCCACATCTGATTTACACCGCTTCTGGAATAAGCAAATGTACAGTATTGCTGAAGTTTCTCCTCAACGGCTGTCAATATCTTGGTAAGGAGTAAATTAAAGATAAAGGTCTGGTAGAACATTTGCTGGATCCTGCTATGTACCTCAGCTTATATGGGGTTTTATGAAGTTTAGGTGTCCAATATAAACATGGTAGCTCAAAATCAGTATCAGTTGTAGGTACATCAAAAGAGCATAATACGGACACGTGATTTTGAAGGATCTCGTCTTTTGAAAATGGGCTACGTGTGTATGTAGGATTACCAGAATTCGTATTAAACAAAACTTCTTCTAATAAACTAATAAACTTCTAATAAATTATAGTAATGTGCCTAGCAAATAAAAACTATATCATTTGAGGCTTTGTTTGCTAGAACCAGTACATATTGGTCATGTAATATATCCAGTTCAGTTACTACTTCTGGATCACTAAATACAGAGGGATATCGTGTTTTTAAGTTTTTAAATACGATATTTTATCAACCCTCATGCAGCTTTTAGCCATTTATACAAAATGTCTGGTTCCACGTCTTCATGTTTGGCCCATCGTCTGGTCTACTCTTCGACAGAATTCATAATTAAACTGAAATTTTGACGCCAATTAAAGGAACGGGCTTCGCGATATTTTGGAACTCTTAAAAGATTTTTGAGGTTTTCATTTTCAACAACAGAAACGTCGCCGGAGATGAGATGCCCGATAGGATTATATCTGAAGGGAGATGATGCACATGAACATGTGACAGTGTTGTGTAGAAGATGGTTGATGTCAGGACTGCAAAACCTGTTTGTAATTGAATAGCTTGGATGCGATGCTAGGTGTATAGCTGTATGAAATGCAAGGCGTGGTCTTCAGTTTAAAATATGGCGGAACACAGGACTGAACTTTTATTTAGAACATTGCCAATGTTTAAAGCGTCTATACCTTTATTTGAAAATTTAAGTTTTAGGAAAAGATGTTTCTGTGTAGAACAGTCAATTTTCGTCACCCGTATCTATTATGATCATTAAAATTTTAATCTATCATCAGGCAGTATTTATTTATTTATTTATTTATTTATTTATTTATTTATTTATTTATTTATTATTTATTTATTTATTTCTCACTTTACCTGAATTATGAAATATCGCCACTTCTTTGAAATTCATTCAGACATCAAAAATTGTACGCAGCTTTATACACAGTCGGAAGGTATTAATGATGACAACAAATAAAAAAAAAAACGCGAAGGACATGCGAGGTGGGAAATCATACATAGAAACAACACAATCTTCATTTGTTAAAGAAACATAGATAAAAAAGAAGTGGTTGTCATTCACCATATAAAGGTAACGCCTTACAGCTCACAACCAAAAGCGTGGTTTCTTGCTATGGTATAAAATCAAATGAATAATACTTTTTGATCACACTGACATTCAGCAGTACATCATGGCAGATGAAAGTTTTCTTTCAAACCTTCTCAAGCAGAATTCAGATGGAGATAAAGAAGCAGAAAAGATTTTATAAGACTTAAAAGAGAAAATTGGATAATATACCTGTGGATGAAACTTCAAGCAGAAAGAAAAAAAAACAAGAACAATATTTATGTGATACATGCGGAAAAAGCTATAAAAATAAATGAACGTTGAAACGTCATTTCAAAAGTCATTTCACCATGTTATCATATGAGTTATGTTGAAAGGTATTCATTAGAATGGATCGTTTAAACATGCATACAAAACAAAAGCACTAACAAGATTTGTCAACTGTAGTCGTGAAACCCAAACCCCCGGTGGCTGGACCTTCATACAAACAATCTCCAATGGTGACATTCAAATCTCCAATGGCAGGACCTTCACACATACAATCTCCAATAGTGGCACCCAACTCTCCATTGGCTCAACCTCCACACGTGCAATCTAGATCGGACTCTCCAGTGGCTCTACCTTCACATGTACAATATCCAATGAGAGCGGACTCTCCATTGGTGGAAATATGTCAACCGATAACAGAACCTATCTCACCTATAAAGGAGCAAGAAGGGTGGTGATTGAGGAACCACATGCCAGACATAGATACAGTGCATAAAAAAGAATTTAAATGAAAGTGCAAATATCAGACATGTATATCCAAATGATGATGATGATGATGATGATGATGATGATGATGATTATTCACCCATTAATGGATCATCTTATATTTCCACGCCAAAACATTAGCTTGTGGTAATACAATTGTAAATGTTATAAATAATGATGAAAAATGTTTCTTATGGTCCATATTGGCGTGTCTTCATCCAGTGGATCCATCAACTGATTTTCCTGAACATGTAGGTAATTATACACAATTTGAAAATGAAATAAACATTGTTTAAACATATGGTCTGCTGACAAGCAGCCACTACATACTTTCACTTGATTGTTATGCACCAGTTTACAATATTTTTTGTGCTTCTCATCAATACTGAAACTAACAGTCCAGAGTAAAGAGACAATATCACTTGGAAATTTACATTTGACATGTCTGGTACCATTATACACACTTGTACCAGGGTAAGTATTTCTTCGTACATCGGACAACATATGAAGATTTCATATACAGAGGTAAACTACTCACTGCCAAATTATTGACAAAGGGATATCGAAAACCGCGTTTAATGTCAACGTTCCGCAAATTTTATGGTCGGTATAACATTCTTGTTTGCGACTATTCTGTTTCACTAAGTGAAATGTTGAGTTGCCTTTTCGTTGGCGGTTGTTGAGACGTCTGTACCAATTGTGACGAGGATACACTCCTCACGTATTTCATTGGACTTGACTGTGGACTCACGGCGGGTGTGATCGATTGACAGGGGATGCTTACTCCTCCATGGCACCTGATCCCACCTCTTGGTTTCCAGAGGTCCGTGTTTGTCCATTTTTGCCGGATTTGTATATATGTCCTGGATATTCTATTGATTTATACTTTGGTGTGATATTTTTTATATTACAATACTTCAACTTTGAAATCTGTGAACATTTCCATAATTTCAAAATCGTCTATATAAACGGGTAAACTAAACTTCACTTTGTAACCTTCTACAATCATATGTATTGCTATTTATATTTACACCATTTGATAGGAAATCAATAGGTCAAGGCTCGTATACAGTTACCTCTACAGAACCTTCAACCGATGGTATTACTGCTGATAAAGTATTTTTCCCAATGGCATTTTCAATAGAATTATTGATATTTTTCGGTCTCACTTGTTTTACTTAATATTTGAAAGAATAATAGTATATACTTTTTTCTCTCTGACTGACCACGTCGGCCATTTTGTGACATTTTCCCTCGAATATCTATGTCCAATTGGACTAGAGCAAATTACAATACAGTTATAAGATTAATATAACCACTTTATAAACGATTGTAGTTGTACAAACTCAATAAATGATTTTGTATAAATTAAGATATACTGACATTAAATAAACAAACCAACATAGACGGAGCAACAAAAGTCACGTCCATCCTCTTTGAAAAACGCTCACCAGTCTGCCAAAGCACTGACCTCATCTATAATTCTACATGTGATTTCAGAGAGTTAAAGAAAATTATACTTATACTCTCAAAGATCAAATACTAAATTTTCTCTCTGCTGCTCCAAGTGAGTCTTGTAGGAATTCTAATATGTTTTGTTAGATCTAGTCCTACATTTCATGGCGTGATGTTTGCAGACTATCACAAAAATCCATGTATTAACTCAGTGTCCTGCAAAATACTAACGCATGTGCGACGCATAAAGTTGATACAATGGAGAAAAGACATCATACTAAACCTACAGGTTGAAGTGGACAATCTGAAGGAAGACACCATACATGGCGACAATTTCCAATTTTATTCCTAGTTTATAAGAATTGATCTTTCATAAAACTAAGCAATTAATCTTTAGTTTAGCATTTTTTAAACTAAACCCTTTAAACCCCCCGGGTGTCTTCAATATGCATTCAACAAACAAAGGTGATGCTTTTATTTTATTTTTTCATTTTAGGATGGAGAGATTGACACTACATCAACACATCCCACCACACAAACAGACACAACGACATCCACACATCCCACCATCACACAGACAAATATCCCACCACCACACAGACTACCACACAGACACACATCCCACCATCACACAGACAAACTCATAGAGAAATACGCATTCTACCACCACACAGTCAAACACACATCCCACCACCACACAGACTACCATACAAACACATATCCCACCACCACACAGACCAACTCACAGATAAGCACACATCCCACCACCACACAGACTACCACACAGACAAACACACATCCCACCACCACGCAGACCATCACACAGACAAACACACATCCCACCACCACACAGACTACCACACAGACAAACACACATCCCACCACCACACAGACTACCATACAAACACATATTCCACCACCACACAGACCAATTCACAGACAAACACACAGACCACCACCACACAGACTACCACACAGACAAACACACATCCCATCACCACATAGACTACCATACAAACACACATCCCACCACCACACAGACTACCACACAGACAGACACACATTCCACCACCACATAGACTATCATACAAACACATATCACACCACCACACAGACCAATTCACAGACAAACACACATCCCACCACCACACAGACCACCACACAGACAATTACACAGACCACCACCACATAAATCAATTTGGCTCGCAATTGGGATTATAGGTGGTAAGTGTGCTACTATAAATTTATTTTTTTAAAGATAGATAATTTAAATGTTTAAATGTTTAAATAATTTCAAACAACAATTTTAAATGTTTAAATGATTTTAATCATCAATACATCATTTATTTTTTTATTCTTTTAACAATATCATCAGTTCTTGGAAATTCATACCTCACTTTGAGGTATTATTTAGAAAAAAAGAGCAAAAGACAAAGAAGACGTCATGACGTTTATGATGATAACTTTAGATTAGTTGGAAATGAAGATGTAGATTTTATATCAAATAGTAGATAATTTTTTACCTTTCATGTTTTGCCGTCTCTTTTTGGCAAATAAAAAGAAAGCTTCAGAAAGGTAATTTTCTTTTATAGACATACTGCAGAGGGACCTCTTTGTAATACAAGTGACATTCTTCATTCATTGTCATCTTGTATTCACAGAGCTATATTATTCACTACAAGAACTAAATAATTATTTAATATTGAGAATAATTAAAGCGAGAGTTGAAAAAGATAAAAGTGATGAACGAGAGGAAAATGATGGAGAAGGTAAAAGTGATGGAGAAGATGAAAAATTTGGGAGTGATGAACGAGATGATAGTGTTGAAAGTGATAGAGAAGAAAAGAAAGTGACGAACGAGATGATAGAGTTAGGATCAACAGACAGAATCGTACAAGATATAATTTGCGTTCATTATATCAAGAGTGATTGTTTTTTGGGGGGGTTTTGTCTACAGCAGATGGTTGGGTGGAATATCTGCCCTCCTCAATTCACTCTGGTGTCTCAAACGAAGGTGAAGAAATGATGATAACTCAATTCTAGTTGGACTACAATATTGAAAAAAATGATGCAAATTGAAAAATCTAAATTTTCACTTGTACATGTGAATTAAGAGACATGGTTGGTGATTTATTTTGATAATTTTATCATATGAAGTTCATGATGGTTTATGATTGAGATTATCACATTATTAAGATGATAGAGGTGGGTGATTGTTTATTCGCATTTTAAAAAATTCCTCAGGTAGAGTTGACAATGTTTAATATTCATTGAGATTAAGGGGGTGTTAGTTTTTTTTATAAACATGTAATAGTAAAGGAGAGGTGGGGATTGTTTTTTATGTTTGACAATCTACCTCAGAAAGAGAAAAATGTTAAAAAAATACACTTTTATAACTGTAATTTTATATTGATTATATCTGATTTGTATTGTTTAAAGGGAGGGGTATTTCTATGTGATTCTTTATATTGATTATATCTGTGAGTTTTAATGTTTAGAGGGGGTATTTCTATGCAAATTTTATACTGAATATATATGTGATTTTTAATGTTAAAGGGGATATTTCTATGTGATTTTTATATTTATTTTATCTGTGGTTTTTAATGTTTAAGGTTGTGGGGTTATTTCTATGTGATTTTTTTATATTGATTATATCTGATTTTTAATTATTAAGGGGATGGTTTTGGTTTATGATTCTTAAAAAGGGGAGTGATCTGTGATTTTATACTGATTAAAGTCTATTAACTTTATTGGTGAATTTTGGTTTTTTTTATTTCAATATAGATGTTTAAAAAATGAAACAAGCACATATGAAATAATGTAAGGGAGCTAACTCTTCTGTTACTAATGTAATGTACTATGAAACTTCAAAGTGGAAGAGAGGTAACTCTTCCAATGGTGTGGAAAAGGGTAAACACAAAAAGTGTATACAATTTATTATATGTAACTTGAGTGCATATGAGGAAGTGATTACATGGAAGGGAGATGGCACATCTGAAGTCACGATTTCATCATATGCAAGATTATTAATCTTAAATTCATAACAATTTACAGTGATATTTATTTTACTTATTTGAGATGATATTACTGTAATGGACAATTATTATTTTTTATGCCGGTAAAGTAAAAATTAATTTGTTAAAACTATAAATCAAAAATCATTTTAATAGATAAATCATCTTCTGTAAATTGCTATACAATTAGGATTTATAGAACTCTTTATCACAAAGACATAACCTAAATAACCACAGTTGTTTTTCTTCAGTGTTCATTCTTTATCAAGGATAGTTAAAAAAAATTACAGTAAATCTGAAAGCTGTTGAAAAAAGAATATTGCTTTCATACATGCAGCAGATTTTTGAAAATCAACGCCAAAAATTAAACACTGACCGCAAATTTGAAATAAGATTTTTCTTAAATCGCTTACCTTATAATAATACCAAATAGGTATATTCCGTTAAGATGAATGCATTCCCATGTATTGAAATGCCAATTTTCACTTAAACATATACCTCATCTTCGTCTCTTCTGGTAATAATTCATAATTTGAAAAAATACTCTCAGATATTTCCCTCTCAAGTACATTTTGATACATTTCACTATTTTTAATTCAATTAAATGTATTGTCACCGCTCATTTTTATCTTTTTCTTTGAGTGGAAAAGAAATTTGGACCTTTAGTTTATTAAAGACAAAACCCTTATTTATTGCATTTTACTATAAAGGAATGTTAGTATAAGGGTGTTGAAAATTAAAATAATCAAAACTACACAAATTCTCTACAAGTAGATGTTTTTTTTTAAAAATCATTTTATCATTATAGGTCTCTTTGTGATTCTTTTACAAACACCTTACATATAACCTAGATAATAACATCACTTGGGAATGATATTTTTTACCTAAATGTGCGATCAATCGGGTGTGTATTTTAAAAAATTTGTATGCAATGACTTTAACAGAGTCAATATTGCTCATAGATAGGCTGTTTGTTTGTTTGTTGTTGTTTAACGTCACACTCAAGAATATTTCACTAAAATGTGGACGTCACCATATGCCGGTGAAGGGCTTCAAATTTTGGCCTGTGCTCGGAAATTACGGCCATTGAGCAGTGAGGGTTCTTTAACGTGCCGACACCTACTGTGACACGGGACCTCCCGTTTTTACTGGCTCATCCGAAATACAGGAAACCAATCTGCCGCCGGCTGGACCCAAACTCACGACCTTACGATCAAGAGTCGAGCGCGCTACCAACTAATCCAGGCAGGCTCATAGACAGGCATCTGAATTGCTAGATTTTATCTGAATGTGTAGGTATTCCAGCCTATACTTCACATATGTATGCGAGGTGTATCTAGATGTGCAGTTTTATAATAATGAAATGACAAACTTTAAAAAAAAGTTTAGAGTTGATACGGATCTCAGTTAACCATTCAAACTGCTAGATTTTACCCAAATGTGTCTGCTAACAATTGTTTACTTAATGATAAAATAAACCATCACCCTTATCTTAAACAGACGAATGTAAAAAAGAAGGCAAAATTGTGTTTTAAATTTTTATTATTTTAGTTAGTTTTTCTGTACTCAGTAACTCAAACTGTAAAAGATCTCAGATGTAAAGACTCGTGTTTAAAGGCAAAACCTGTTCCTATTCCTGAAGAAAGAAAACTTGCTGTTATGCCTTCATCATATGATTTAAAGGGTTACATACATTTACCACATCACTGGTTTAAGAACCACAAAATAATTACTAAAATTACAAATACTAAATTAACATCATGTCTCGTTATACTCCACTGATTCTGTGGTATAAAATTATTCATATCATGCACTAAAATGTCTAACGACACGGACAAAATAAATGTCAAATTTCTGGGACGACCTGTCCCTTCATCAGGACAGAACAATTAAAATGACATGAAAAAACGTACACATACACACTCTCACGCAAGCATCCACTCACACACCAAACCGAAGAGTGAAAGAAATGCTACATTTTACAAGTGAACACTGGTAATGCGATAAAAATGAAAATGGAAATCAAACAAAAATATAACTAAAAAAACTACTAATTTCATTTGTTTTGTCCTGATGAAACGACAGTTTGTCCCGCAAATTTGATATGTGTATATATAACTTGCCTTAGCGACCACCCTCATATAAAAACTTCCTGTCCATAACGACCCTATTTTTTGAAAAATATTACATATTGGCCCCATGCCTTTCGCGACCAGCGACCGCTGTATTTTCTCCGTCGATCGTTATCTAACTACTTATAGCCACTGCTTCCAGGTGGAAGGGCAGATAAGTTTGCTCAAGTGACGCGGGATAGTGCGAGAACTAATCAACAATATGGCGTAATCCACGATGTTTCGACACACATTACACGTAAAAGTGTCAATTAACGCTTAAGATAAAGACCGCCTGTCTAAAGAGACCGTTTTTGTAATTCCCACTGACCGGTCTTTATACACACAGACACACAGACACACAAACACACACACACACACACACACACACACACACACACACACACACACACACACTCAAAGATATATATGTGTGTGTGAGAGAGAATTCGGATTCTAATCCATCAGCATTAGCGTCAAAGATTTATGAAGCAAAATTTACAAACTCCATGCTCCATAAATTTATCAAACATTCAATCGACATCACGGTTGTGTGAATGAGAAATGAAATGATACCCATTAGATACTTACGGTAGCTTTGTCGTGCCTTTACACGTATATCAGCATACCCGAAAATCAACATGTGTGTGTGTGTCTGTGCCTGTGTGTGTGCATGTGTCTGTGTCTGTGTGTGTGTGTTTGAGAGAGAGAGAGAGAGAGAGAGCGAGAGAGAGAGAGAGAGAGAGCGAGAGAGAGAGAGAGAGAGAGAATTCGGATTCTAATCCATCAGCATTAGCGTCAAAGATTTATGAAACAAAATTTACTTTAAAAAAAACTCCATGCTCCATAAATTTATCAAACATTCAATCGACATCACGGTTGTGTGATTAGAAATGAAATGATGCCCATTTTATACTTACGGTAGCTTTGTCGTGCCTTTACACGAATATCAGCATACCCTAAAATCAACATTAAGTTATAGACGTTATTAAGATCAGATATGCAATATTAACAACTTATACACAAAATACAATAGAATGGTTACAAAGGAAAGAAATGTGCTAGTTACTTAAAGATCTCAGATCAAGAGATAAGGTAAATATATGTGAGAATTAACAAATATTAAAAGAACAAACTTTGTGATGTGACGAATTTTTTTAGAAACGGGCATTCAAATGCCATGGCTGACTAACTGCTGTTGATACAGTTGGCTAACTATTTACTGTGCACGTATGAATATGATTTCACAGAGTGTATATAAAAATCTCAGATACCAAAGTATAAATCAATAGGATGTCCAGGACATATATACAAATCCGGCAAAAATGGACAAACACGGACCTCTGGAAACCAAGAGGTGGGATCAGGTGCCATGGAGGAGTAAGCATCCCCTGTCGACCGGTACCACCCGCCGTGAGTCCACAGTCAAGTCCAATGAAACACGTGAGGAGTGTATCCTCGTCACAATTGGTACAGACGTCTCAACAACCGCCAACGAAAAGGCAACTCAACATTTCACTTAGTGAAACAGAGTAGTCGCAAACAAGACTATTATACCGACCATTAAATTTGCGGAACGTTGACATTAAACGCGGTTTTCGATATCCCTGTGTCAATAATTTGTCAGTGAGTAGTTTACCTCTGTATATGAAATCTTCATATGTTGTGCACGCCCTGGCATATCGGATCATTTGTGAAATATAAACTCCATATGCAGGTGACTGAGGGATATTACTACTTAAATGTGGAAAATTTACGATGGGAAAGCCGAAATCGTCGCGTTTATCGTCTATAGCTTAGTTGCTAATTTCCCGTCTGTGTTTATATTAAGTAAAATGTCTAAGTATGAAGCGTGTGTACTTGATTTCTGTTGTATCTTTAATTTCTAGTTCGCTGGGATATATATCACATTGACATATGTATGAAAATTGTCATAATTAATTGACAAAACCTCGTCGATATATATCTAAATGTCAAATTAAAGGACACCACTAACTTTTTCTTCTTTTGATTCAGCAGTTTCTGAATGAAGTCTGCTTCGTATGAATAAAGGAACAGGTCGGCCATAAAGGAGCACAATTGGTTCCCAAAGGAATGCCGACAGTTTTGTTGAAAGACCACGTCTCCCGAACATTACAAATATATTGTCTATTAGAAATTCCAGCATGTTTTTTATATCAACTTCAGTATACTTATGTGTAGAATCAGAGTGGTGTTTGACGAAATAAAGTATCCTGATAGCCAATCACTAGATATTTAAATTTTCGGGTACAAACCTTTAGTGAAAAAGCAGTTGTCTATGATGCTAAAAAGTCTTTCTTTTAATTTTTTTATGTGGAATAGTAGAGTAAAGAGTTGAGAAATCATAAGTTTTGATACTGTGAATTCGAGAAAAAATTGTGTGCCTTCAAAATTTTCTAAAAGCTGTTTAGAATTTTTAAGTATCCACATCTGATTTACACCGCTTCTGGAATAAGCAAACTGTACAGTATATTTTGAAGTTTCTCCTTAACAGCTGTCAATATCTTGGTAAGGAGTAAAGATAAAGGTTTGGTAGAACATTTGCTGGATCCTGCTATGTATCATTTGCTTATATGGGTTTTTTATGAAGTTTAGGTATCCAGTATAAATGTGGTAGCTCGAAATCGGTACTCCTCCGTATGTAGGTTTATCAAATGAGTGTAATACGGACACGTGATTTTGAAGGATCTCGTCCTTTGAAAGTGAGCTACGTGTGTATGTAGGATTTCCAGAATTCGTATTAAAACCCAAGTTCTTCTAATAAACAATTATAGTAATGTGCCTTACAAAATAAAAAACTATATTATTTGACATGGCTTTGTCTGCTGCACTGGTACCAGTACATATTGGTCATGTAACCTATCCAGTTCAGTTACTACTTTCTGGATCATTAAATACAGAGGGATAACGTATTTCATAGTCCCTTTTAAGTTTTCGAATACGAGATTTTATCAACCATCGTAATGGCTTTCAGCCATTCAGACAAAGTGTCTGGTTCTACGTCTTCATGTTTGGCCCATCGTCTGGCATAATCTTCGACAGAATCCATAACTAAACTGAAATTCTGACGCCAATTAAAGGAACGGGCTTCCCGGTATTTATATATTGAAATTATGGATTGTTTTGAGATCTTTAAGTATTTGTGAATTTTTATAATTTTCTGTTGCTACAAATTCATGTTATTTGTTTTGCATGCGGAAGAAGATCCTACAATGTAAATGTGCATTTTGTATTTGACAGAGATTATATGCTTATCAGAATTTTGATAAATTGAATGTTTGAAGTTGGAAATTGCATGGGTGTTGCATGAGAATAAGTAATTGACTGAAATGTAAACATATATGAATGTCATAAAATATACAATTACATGCATTAAAATTGTCAAAAACGTATTATTTGTTTTTATAATTTACATGTAGTGCATGTATTTGTTTAATATAACACATTGGTGGAAATAAACATGTTGAAAATTATTAAAGTTACCTCCCTTGGATTTCCTAATATATCGTGTGACCTTTTAGATTAGTTTTTGTAAATCCCACTGAGTGTTTATATATATATATATATATATATATATATATATATATATATATATATGTGAGTGTGTGTGTTAAATTTTTCTCAATTCTGATTATACTCTATCGGCATTTGCGTCAAAATGTATGGATTGAAATATCATTCATTATTTAAACATTTACAATGTGTATTAAATAGAATATTTAAGTTCCATGCTCCACTAATTTATCATCCGTTCAATTGACATCACGGTTGCGTGAATGAGAAATAGAATGATACTCATTATTTACGGAAGCCTTGTCGTGCCTTTACACGTATATCAGCATATCAAGATAAACAACTCAACAGGCGCAATGGACCAGGCAGGTGAGAAAATTTAGTGAAATAATTCTTGTAAACAAGTTCATTATACCGACAATAAAATTTGCGAAACGTTGACATTAAACGCTTTATCAGATAACTCAAATTTTCTAGAAGTAGTTTGCTTCTATAACTCTACAGGCATATCGGTTCATTTGCGGGATATAACCACCATATGCAGGCGATAGTGGGATATTTCTATTTAAACGTGGTTGTTAATTTTCTATGTGTATAGCAAGTAAAATGTCTAAGTTTGTATACTTGATTTTGTTGTTCTTCCAATATTCAGTGCGTTGGAAAACATAGCACTAACAGACGTATGAAAATTGCCACTATCAATTAATAAAACGTCTTATCTAACTGTCAAACCAAAGACAACCTTCATTCAGAAGCTTTTGAATGAAGTATGCTTCGTATGAATAAAGAAACAGGTCAGCCAATAATCCTAAGGACACAGTTGGTTCTTATGGAAATACCGACAATTTGCTAAAAAACCTGTAAGTTCTCCGAACACTACGAATATGTTGTCTATTAGAAATTCCAAAATCTCTTATATCAACTTTAGTGTATTCATACGTAGAATCTTAGCTGTGTTGGACGGAATAAGAACATATATAATGATAACAAATGGCTAACAACTAGTGTTTTAATTTTGGGGTACCACTTTTAGTGAAAATCATATGCCGACAATGACAAAAAAAAACTTTCTTTTAATTTTTCATGCGGAATTGTTGTAGAGTACAATAGTTGTATGTTTTGATGCTATGAATTTGAGAAAAAAATGTGTATTTGAATTTTCTAAAAGGTGTTTGATATTTTTAAGTATCCACGTGTTAATTATAGCGCCTCTGGAATAAGCAACCGTACAGTATTGCTGCAGTATCTCCTCAACGATTGTCACTGTCTTGGTAAGGGGTAAAGATAGACGTTTGATAGAACATTTGCTGGACCCTGTTATGTAGGCCCATCTCTGTTTAAGTTAGGTTTTGTGAAGTTTAGGTATTCAATATAAATATGGTAGCTCAAAATCAGTATCGGTTTCAGGTTCATCAACAGAGCGTAATGTTGACACATGATTTTGATGTATTTCATCCTTTGAATTTGGACTACGTGTATGTAGGATTACCGGAATTCATTCGCATTTAACCTTACGTCGTCTAATAAATATGATATTTAATCGACCATTGTACAGCTTCAGATAAAGTGCTCCTCGTCCTCATGTTTGGGCTATCGTCAGAATTCATAACTATACTGAAATTGTGTCGCCAATTAAAGGAACATGCTTACCGGTATTTTGGACCTTTTAAAATAGTACTTTTGGGGTTTTTATTGTCAAAAATAGTAAGGTACTTTTGAATACATTTCCCAAAGGAATGTATTTGATAGGAAATCTGTATTGCATAAGTATATTAATAAACGTTTAATTAGTGTCGTAAAACCAATATTTTCATACGGACGTCGATTAAGAGTATTAAATGTCCTCTTTCCGTCCCAAACAAAGCCTTTTATTTTTTTGTTTTTCCTTTTACTTGACAATAATTATCGTCGTTTTTCGTCCTTTCGGGACAAAAGACAAATTCTTATAACGTACTTAATGTCGTCATCCATGTAAAAAACTACGGAATAGCAGAAATCGGCCACCGTAGTATCGTTACAGATGATTCATTACAGGTAATCTTTTAAAGTGTAAGTTCTACCAAGATTGAGAATCGTTTCAACACTCTGCTGTAATTTGTGATTCATAGCTTTCGTTTTATTTTTCAACATGGAAATAAAGCAAACTTTGAAGAAGGGACTGCGGAACAACCCAAAGTACATTCCTGCATGGTATAGATACGACAAAACGGGATCAATACTGAATGATGAATGTGCTGAAAAATCGCCATTTTACTATTTTCATAAATCGGAAAAGACGTTACTTTACAATATAATTGAGGTAATAGTGTTTAAATACTGTAGAATTACAAATTTCCGTGGGATAAAATTTTGTTGTATAAAAAATAAATCAAATCTATTAACATTAAATTTCGTTGAAATAAAAAACCTGTTTGTAATGGAACCTATATCTATTACTAGACATAACAAATCTAAAATTTCGTCATAGTTGAAAATTCATTGATAAATGAAAACAACGAAATAAACGAAATTATACCTACTACGAAATTTTATGATTCTACAGTATTACTCTATCGAGTTCACTCAGTTAAACCTACGTTTTCTCCAGTAAAACTAATTTTTTCTCCGGTTAATGTGTGTTATGAGTTAAAGGTACTTTTTCAAATCAATCCTATTTTTTCTGGTAAGCCACAATCACTGGAGAAAAAGTAGGTTATAATACTTATTTGATTTTGGCGCAGTTAAAACTAGTTTTTCTCAGTTTAACCAGATTTTTCTCTAGAATATCTAGGTTTTCCTACTCTGTGATATTTGTGCAGTTAAATTTAGGTTTTCTCCAGTTAATGTGGGTTACTGAGAAAAACTAGGTTTAACTGGAGAAAAACTAGGATCAACAGAGAATAAGTAGGTTTAACTGATAAAGCACGCCGAAATCACAAATGAGTTAATCATAGATTTTCTTTAGATCAACCCACTTTTTCTCAGTTAAACCTCATTTTTCTCAGTTAAACCTAAATTTCTCCAGTTAAAGTGTGTTACGAGTTTAACCTATTTTTTTCAGTTACCGAACAAAAAACGGGATTTATTTGAGAAAACAAGAGTTAAATGCGCTAAAAATCATATAAATACTCCATTTGTATTATGTACATATCTTAATTACATTTAATACATGGGTACTGTTTGACTCATTTTGAGCCATGCGATAAATGACTCTGATAAAATGAACCTTTGGAAGTTACAAAGTATCTTTTACACTAGGTCTTCTATATGTGTCTGTATATCTGTTTGCATTTCAGGAATTGATTGGAAATATTCATTTTCCATCCACATTAATAGATTTAGGGAGTGGAAACTCCAGGAAGACAAGAATGATAATTGACGGAATACTAAAGCAGCAAGATATATTGAGATACGTTCCCGTAGATATATCAGAAGGTAAGGAAAATTTTTGGATAAGCTATAAAATTTCAGACCTCTTGAACCACTGGGAAATAGATTAGAAATTTTAATATTATCGAGTTGAAATTTAACGTGTATGTGAGTATATATAATTCCAAATTTAAATATCCATAACTCATAAAGTCAAAGCAAAGATGCGTGACTTTAAATAATTCATTCAAGCTCTCACTTGCGGTGGCCTTTCTGGTACCTGACCATACCAAATGCTTTTTTAAAAAATTAGTTTACTTTTTATTTTTGAATATATACAGTACAAATTACATCGAAGTGAATAGTTTGACATATTGATTTTTTTACATGCATACAATCTCTCATGTACAAGTACGTTGACCTCATTTGTACCATTTTCCTACATATTTCATTCTCTATATATTAAATCTATGAACATATTAATTAATTTCTTTATGTTCATTTGTACTGAGTGTAAGTCAAATAAGAGAAGAAAATGGAGAAAAAGAGGAGAGAGATAAAGAGAAAAAGGAGTCTAAAGTATTGTCTAATTTTAAAGAAGTTTGAGATATTTTTAAACACGATGAAGAAGCAAGAGTAAGGGGACTAGTATTTCTATTACTTATACAAAAAAAGTCTTAATTGTTAAAGGACATAATTTTAGATTTATTTTGGATTTCGGCTATACTTTCAGAGATATCATTTGGCCTTGTATAATACCACTTTCTCTTTCGAAAATAACTTTTAAATTGGAGCTCAACTGCTGAAGTCTTATTGACAGAAACGATATCGTCTTGAGCATTATAACTTTGGTGGTATGTTTATAATATTTATAACCACTAGGTCATTGCCACTGCTGGTAGACCGTTTGAGTCCCCGAGGGTATACATAAACCTAGTAACTGATATTTCGGTACCAGTTGTTCATTTTACTAAAGTAATATTTGGCACTGTTAACATCATTTAAATTCCAATTTTTTTCTAAAGCTAAGATAGTCATTTTTTACAGTGGTTACTCTTAGACGGATTTCGGCTATACTTTAAGAGATATAATTTGGCCTTGTGTAATACCACTTTCTCTTTCGAAAATAACTTTTAAATTGGAGCTCAACTGATGAAGTCTTATTGACAGAAACGATATCGTCTTGAGCATTATAACTTTGGTGGTATGTTTATAATATTTAATAAACACTGAAAAAACACATATTTGAGTATATTAAAAGTTCCACATGTTTGCCTTTAAAAATAGACAGTATAAAATTATGAAGTAAAATTGAAGAAGTATGACCTGGATGAAAGTTGTGTGTATGTGTGAATGTACCTGTCTCTTGTATCTTATATGTTGTATTTTGTTTATATACTAAATAAAAAAAAAAAAAAAAAAAAAAAAAAAAAAAAAAAAATTGAAGAAGTACCAATCAATAATCAAAACTCAAATCCATTATAACATAACTTTTTCTCTTTGCAATTACCCCCGATGCAATTTATAAATATTATTTAAAAGAGTGATTGGTCTCCATTTTTTCAGAAATGGTTTTGGTTTATCTCACTTTGGTATGCAGGTAATAATTCCTTGTTTTTTTTTTTTTTTTTTTTTTTTTTGTTTTTTTTTTTTTGGGGGGGTTTGTTTTTTTTTTTTTTTTTTTTGGTTTCTGATATATTTCCATTAATCAAACCATAGTAAAATTATCTAATTGTCTCCAAAAAATTCAAAAATTCAGAACTAAAACCATCAGTCCCAGGGGTTTTACCATTTTTCATACTCTTTAGGGTTGCTGATGCTTCATCTATTGTTATATTACCCTCTAAATTTTCTGATTAATTTCATTGAGTCTTGGTGCAATTTTATATTCTAAAAACAAATCTAAATCAGGACCCCTAAATTATTTTTATCTCTATCCGAACATGTAAACAAATTTTCAATATACTGCTTAATGTCATCTAAAATTTCTTCCGGTTTAGTTATCACTTCACCGTTATCTTTAACTATTTTGGTATTATTTTGGAAGTAAAATTTCTTTTTTCCAAATTTTAATAAAATGCTGTAGGATTTTCTCCCTTCTTTAATCATTTGACTTTTGAAAGAATTACACTACCCTTAAGTTATTTTATTCTCAAGTTTTCAAGTTCTATCTTTTTTCATTATATTCTTCTATACTAAGTTTTTCACAGGATTCTAAGTTTTGTATATTTTTTATAAGATTATTTTCTAAATGTTTTGTAATTTCTATTTATAGGCTGAGTATGAAATTCACCTTATTTCAAGTAAAAGTATTTCTAAAATAATTTATCATTAATATGGAATTGAATTTCTGAAATGTTTTGAATATTATCTATATTGTGAACTAGGAGAGTATACTGTACTTTTACATCAAGGGTAAGCTTATTCATAATTTCTAGGTATTCAATATCATGTAGTAAATAATTATTAAATTTCCAGAGTCCCCTACCTTTTTTGAAATCGTTAAAGTTGATAGTTCTAGATGGTATAGAATGGTCGGACCTATATCCAGGTTCTATATTAAATTTAGAAATACTTGATAGTAATTTTTCTGACACAAAAAACAAATCTAGTCGGGCTTGTTTAAAGGGATTACTTCTACTGGTAAATCGTTTTTATCAGGGTTTTGTTCACTAAAAAATATCTATCATATTTAATTCTACCATCATTTCAAGACCTTTTCCCTAGCTTTTGGGCTATTAGTGTTTCTATAATTGCAATAATCTAATTGAGGATCTAAAACTAAATTAAAATCTCCACAAACAATAAATTTTCAAGTCCAAAGCTAATTACCTTTATTATCTTTTTTTCTCTGATATCCTTATAATCAAAACTATTATTAAACAGTATTGCTACCCCCTAGAATTGAAATTCAGAGAACTAAAATAGCAATCAAAACCCCACTCTGTTCCTATTGTATTTTAAATTTTGGGAGTAAATTGTGTATCTTGTAAACAAAATACATAAAAGTTTTTATATCGAAGATAAGCAAAAACATTTTTTCGTTTATTTTTTATCCCCTAGTCCCTGACAATTTGCAGACAATATCTTAATACCCTCCATATTTGAAGTAAGTTAGGAATTTTTTTAAGTTGAGATTTATTCCTGCTTACGTACATGTACAAATGATAATAGTTAAGGTTTAGACAAAGAAAGAGGTATGGGAAGATAGAATAAAACATGTAAATAATGTTATTTGTAATGATCACTATCAAGAACAAGCTCAGAAAATAATTTATATAAACGTTCACTTAAAAACAATACTACATACTTCAAACAGAAAATTCCACATTAGGCTTGTTATTGCATCAGTGGAGAAAAATAATGTGATTAATTATAGTCCTGTACCGGTGAATACAAATATGTATGCATATATACATATACATACAAACATAGATACATATACCTACACACACATACATATACATAAACAGATATACATTACAGCATACACATACACATATTTGCATACATATACATATGCACATACAACACATCAGGCCATCAGTTTTCTAAATTATTTCATATGTATACACCTAAAAAGGATAATATATATAAATGCAATTTCAGATAAACTAACACTGATACCTACTTGTACCGACCTGCACCATGTGCAAGTACACGCACATGTATTCACTAACAAAACTCTTTTCTTATCACGCACGCACACACACACTATCAACAGTCAGAAACAAAGCTTATAGACATACGAACAAAAACATGCCCAACCACTTTTAAAGTTTCAAAGTCACATACACACCAATTCGTATTCAGTGTATATACATGTACATAAAATAGATGAAATGTTAAATACAAATCTTCATTTTAGTTTATGCCATTTTAGGTATACATGAACAAAAAAGTTTTCCTACAGTTTGTTTCAGATCTTCATTTTCTACCTCAAGATCAAACTTTCGGCCCTCAAGTCTCTCTACAAGTTCTCTGTTATCTTCTTTAATCTCTTCTCTGAGTCTATCAATCTTACAGTTCATATCCTCTCTCAGATAAGAAAGCATATAGTGTCCAGTTTCTTATCAGTCCTCATCTTCTCCTTTGAAATTCCACTAAGTCTCCCAGAACTGTTGGCAGTTACTTTTCCACTAATACTAGAACTTCTTAATGTAGCCATTTTCAGAAATTAGCACAGAAATAATCCAAATCAAAAGACAAGTATACAGGTAAATCCACCTTGAAAAACAACACCTAAGCTTGTTGATAGTGGTCACAACTGTGGTCACTCAAACATGGGTGTTTAAGACAATTTATCCAAACTCAATTTAAAAAACACAAACACACAAAATCTCCTTTGGTCTTATTAATTTTTAAGGATATAGTTCCTTAGGAAAGTATCCAAATACGAGTAGACAGAAAATCACAACTAGCTTTCCAGAAATTAAAGCACAAATTGATTTTTCTTGTGGATAACAAAAAGCACTACATCTGACTTGGGGTATAGGTGACCTTGACCCTTATATGTTTTAAAAATGGTAGTGACATTCCCTTCGCCAAAGCTCGGCATCGAAGTGAAAGTTACGGGTCTTTTGGATGGGACTTAAAACCGAGGCCACGTGTCACGGCAGACGTGGAACGTAAAATAATCCTCACTGCATTGACATCGGTCTATAGCACAGGTCAGAATGTGTAGCACTTCACATAAATCTGGTGTTATCTCAATATAAGTGAAATATTCTCAACTGGATGTAAATTAACAAACAAGCAAATTTAAGTGGAAGAAGGGTACCCTGGGGTATACAAAAACCTACCATCAAATTTTTACAATTTTTGCATACTTATTCATTATAAATGTCTTAATTAAGAGAATTAATAATCTAGAATATTTGTGGGTATATAAGGGATATTTACATATGCAATAGGTATGCCCCTTTCCCGAATGTTTATTTTTTCATCAACTGCCCTATTCATTATTAAAAAATAGCCGTATATTTACAAAATTCATATTTTTCTGTATAACTTCTTTCTATATAACTATATAATTGTCTCTAAAGCCATGATATCAATGTGTCATTATGCTTTTATTAGAGTTTGTTGGTAAAGAGGATGATAGATTGAAAGCTGTGACCCCCAAAATACCAAATTTTTAACACACTTAAATTCGGTCACTGTAGAAAATTTAGTCATCAATTTTCTTTCTTATTCTGTAAATGATCAATTTAGAATGGTTAGCAATTATTTAGATTCAATAAAACAACTTGAAGTGTGCCGAAATTGAATATCTTTTTAACAAAAAATCCCTTAAGAGAAGATTGTACCATTATTTGACTCAAGATTGGGCGATGCACCTCATCAAAATGAACCTTTCCTGTAAGTTTCACAAACGTATCAGATACAATAAGAAAGTAATGATAATTTATGTCAAAATGTAACTGAACCCAGAGAAAACAGACAGAGGGGCTAAACATGCCAGACAATGTGAAGCTGTGTTTCATAGCTGACACAAAAAACATGACTGTTAAATTATTTTTTTTCACAAAGAACAACTTAATTTAGTTCTTGATATGAAATACAATTCAATTTATGTCTTTTGTGGACAAATTTGCCTCGTCTGTCATATTTATTTACATTGCCAACATCAGTTCCAGTTTAAATATCTGTATTGACATTCTGGTCATGTGACCAGGCGTCCTTCTTCCCCTTAAAACTTGACGAAAGAAAATTACTATCGAGTCCGAATTCGACCACATACACAACGATACCTTTATACAATTACACTGGAGTGGATATAAAAATATTCTGGAATTTCCAATTTTAGTCTTTGGAGATCAAGGCCTTCTACAAACCGTTGTCATTCTAACTGACACCAGCTGTGTCGATTTGGTCCTATAATCACATGCATCATAATCTATTCAATGTGTAAAAAATCTCAGATACCAAAGTATAAATCTTAAGAATGTCCAGGATATTGGTACAAATCTGGTAAAAATTGGACAAACACGGACCTCTGGAAATAAAGAGGTGGGATCAGGTGCCATGGAGAAGTAAGCACTCTGTCGACCGGTCACACACGCCGTGAGTCCAGAGTTAAATCAAAATGAAAGACATGAGGAACGAATCCTCGTCACAATTGGTACAGACGTCTCAACAACCGCCATCGAACTGGTAACTCAACATTTCACTTAGTGAAACGGAGTAATCGCAAACAAGACTATTATACCGACCATAAAATTTGCGGAATGTTGACATCTAACGCGGTTTTCGATATCCCTGTGTCAATAATTTGTCAGTGAGTAGTTTACCTCTGTAACTGAAATATCCATATGTTGAACACGCCCTGGCATATCGGATCATTTGTGAAATATAAACTCCATATGCGGGTGATTGTGGGATATTACTACTTAAATGTGGAAAATTTACGCTGGGAAAGCCGAAATCATTGCGTTTGTCGTATAGATAAGTTGTTATTTTCCTGTCTGTGTCTATAGTAAGTAAAAGTATGAAGCGTATGCGCTTGATTCTGTTGTATCTTTAATTTCTAGTTCGCTGGGATATATCGCATTCACTATTGCCATTATAAATTGACAAAATGTCGTCAATATATCTAAATGTCAAGTTAAAGAACGCCGCTAGCTTTTTTCTCCTTTTGGTTTAGCAGTTTCTGAATGAAGTCTGCTTCGTATGAATAAAGGAACAGGTCAGCCAATAAAGGAGCACAATTGGTTCCCATAGGAATGCCGACAGTTTGTTGAACTACAACATCTCCGAACATTATAAATATATTGTATATTAGAAATTCCAGCATCTTTTTTACATCAGCTTAAACGGAATTGTGTAAAGAGAAGTCGTATATTTCGATACTGTGAATCTGTGAAAAATTGTGTGCCTTCAAATTTTCTAAAAGTTGTTTAGAATTTTTAATATCCACATCTGATAAGCAACTGTACAATATTGCTGAAGTTTCTCCCTAACGGTTGTCAGTATCTTGGTAAGGAGTAAAGAGAAAGGTTTGGTAGAACATATGCTGGATCCCACAATGTACCTCCGGTAATATGGGGTTTTGTGAAGTTTAGGTATCCAATATAAATATAGTAGCTCAAAATCAGTATCGGTTGTGTGTGTATTAATGAACGTAACACGGACACGTGATATCTTGTCCTTTGAAAGTGGACTACGTGTGAATGTAGGATTACTAGAATTTGTGTTAAACCCTAGTACTTCTAATAAACAATTAAAGTAATGTGCCTTACAAATAAAAATATATTATTTGAGGCTTAGTCTGCTGGGACAAGTATATATTGGTCATGTAATCTGTTCAGCTCGGTTACCATTTCTGGATCGGGCGAAGAAAAAGCTAACAGCAGACTTTGACCTTCATTTAGATGGTTTGTCAATTAATAAGCACAACTTTTCTTTGTGTGAAAAAGAAATCCAAGTCAATGATAGTACTTGTGCTTCATACTTAGACATTTTATCTTTATATACTAAGACTTTGACGGCTTATTACCGTAAATCCGGATATTTTCGTGGGACTTTATTTTCGCGATACACAAGTTCTAAATTCATCCGCGAGATATTTTCGCGATTTTGAATGCCTATTTCATAATCCTATTATCATACATCATTACGCGATAATTTAATTTTCGCGAGAGAGAGCTCTCGCGAAATTACGCCTAAATAAAATTCTCGCGAATAAAATAGGATTTACAGTATTAAGTAGCCAATACAACAGACTAGATTATTTCTGATTTCCTATCGTGAGTTTTTACATTTAAGTATCGGTATCCACTTAACTCCCAGCTACGCATCTGGACATACAATGTATTAGAACGGCTGTATTTTGTTATCTCGGATCCTATGTATAATCAGACACAATTAAAGGAAAACTTACTTATTTTTCTACTTTTTTGTTCCGAAACATTTGTCATTCAAACAATCTCAACGATATTATCAAGGAGTGGGCTCAAACTTCGGTTTTATTCAGATCACTTTTTGCCGAAATGGCGACGTCACGGTTCCGAGAATAGGGTATACATACTGTATCAGGATTAATTTGCAGGATAATATAACTCGGTTGTGAATTTAAATAAATAGAAGATTTACTTATCATCCATTCGGCAGTTGGAGAGGATGGTGGATGCTTACCTGTCCGTATCTAAGTACAATAGTTTTTTGAATATCGATCTACTGTGTCCCAGCAAACCTGGAAATTGTTTTTTTTTTTTAAGTTTGCATCAAAGAAACCATAAAATTGTCAATAAAATTGCTGTTTTATTTAAAGAGGGTCATAGTCGTAATCAATTCTGCATTCAAATACGAAGGAGACTCTCTAATACTCGAGATCCTAGTTAAACCCTTTATAATTGTCTGACCTCGATTGGCGGTAATAGAATCTGTCATTGGTGCTGTTGATTTTCATTGGAACTGCCTATTATTTTTATCGGGGGTTTACATCTCATCACTCATTAGTCACCATAAACATCGGATGGAAAATGCACGTAAATTGACTCTTCCGTTGACTTCGCACAAGAACGTTGTTTGTAAACATCCAGTTTCATTTCCAAGAAAATAAATCGAATTTAACAATTCCCGATTATTTAAGATTTACTGTATGTTGAAATGTAATCATTGAGGGTAAGAGATTATGCCTTTGGTTATATTTAATGACTATATGTATAATGTTACCACACCTCTCTAGAGTTGCTGGTAAATAATATGGTGGCTTTACTTTCAAACTTGTCGGGCCTAGCTATCAACGGGTGACGCGCTTGTGTTTTTATACGAATGTACCAACGCCAGTGGGCCCGGTAAAATGAACAACGGATCCAGATGCTGAAAGAGGCAGACATATAAAAAGCAAGCAATACACGTAATATAAAATATGCATCAGGAAGCCTCCACCATCATAGTACTTACTGTTACTTACGACTCACTTCGGAAGTAGGAAAATACATGTATTTTAATGTTTCAGTTGCAACGAAATCACAGTGTATTATGGCTTCAATGGCTGAAATAAGTTGCATAATAATTAAAATGTGATCTCTCATCTTTATGTATTTAAATGAATGAGCGAAAATAATTCAAATAGAGAAGGGGTGGTCGTTCGAATTGTTAAAATAATGTCATCTGCAGTGGATGAAATTCCTCAATTTCATCAGTTGTGTTCAGTTTCAATCACCAACAGGTACGCAATGTACTGTCGATTGCAAAAGCAGTCGGCAGTCCACTTGGATTACAACGGTGAAGACAACGAAAGAAGTTAAATAATGTACTATTCAAAAAAAATGATTGATGACTCGTTTTAAACACGAAATGTGAGTGATGAACAAATAATAATACAAGAATTGTCATCAACCTCCCCCCTCTTAATTTGATGAAAGTTACTATTCTAAATATGACACCAACACTGGAATGTTGATTTAGCATGGGAAACTGACTATTTAAATTATTTCTGGGGATATTTAAAGAATCGCTTCATTTAGTCATTTATCAATTAGTCTCTGTCCCACATTTTATCCATTTTATAATATGTAATTATCCTCTCGGACCCGGATGTTTTCCTATTTATAATATAATATGTGTGTGTCATCTCTGTCCACATGTTATCCAGTTTATAATATGTAATTATCCTCTCGGACACAGATGTATAATATAATATGTATGTATCGTCTCTGTCCACATGTTATCCAGTTTATAAAATGTATGTATCATCTCATTCCCACATGTTATCCAGTTTATAACAACTGAACTTCAAGAGTTGTTTCAATTTATTAATGTACGCCGATAATACAGATTTTTCCGATATTGTCACTAGTTCACAGTTGAACTCTTTGATTATGTTCACCAAGAAGTGGTCATTAACTGTTTACTGTGCGTAAACTATTTCAAAACGGCGGTTCAATTAATCCAGAAGAAAAGAGAATATTTAATGGCAAAACTATAGATATTGTTAATGTATCCTGTTATCTTGGTCTCGTTTTTAATTATAATGTAAATCTTAACAAAACAGAAACGAAATTAGCTCTCCAGAACCGCAATTGCCTTAGTTGCATTAAAAAGAAAGTGTTAATATGTATTTTAAATATAACACTTAATTGTCTTTATTTGACATTTACATAGCGAGCATAGCAAATTATAGGTGTGAAATATGGGGTCTTCATTCGGCACCTGATTTAGAAAAATATCACTGGGATTTTTGTTTAAAAAATCTCGGTGTCAGACGTTCAACAAATAACGCCATGATATATTGTGAACTTGGTAGATTACCACTCGCTTGTAACCGTAAACTTAGAAATCGTCAAGTATTGTTTAACTAAAGCATACAGACATTTGTATATTGAGTTACTCTTGTTTCTTATCACAGAAAAGCATGCAATCGTAAAAACTTACTATATGGAATATATCTTTTCTTATCTGAATTAGTATTTGGCGAATTTTGGCTCAAATACAACTGACAAACAAACAAACAAAAACACATATACCTTTATGGCCAAACAACGCTTAACAGATACATATAAGTAATCCATCAGGTCCGAATTAAATATCCCTCCAAAATGTTTTTATATAAACACTTGATTGATAGCGTTCACTTTCGTGCTCAAAATATTTCATACCCAATGAAATTCAAATCGTACACAGGGAATTGACAATTAGTCTTTAATTGGGTACTAATTGTCATGGGTATGAAATGTTTAGAGCACGAAACGTCTTGATACTACTCGGAAGTGTTTGTGCGCAGGAGAAATTAGTAGGAACGCAGTTATAGTGAGAGGGTCTAAAGTCATATCTTTCTAAACCTTATTAAATCAGTACAAGAAACTCATATATAAATTTCGTATATCCTCACACTGTCTAGCTATCGAAACTGGTCAGTATAAGGAAATACAATTACTAAAAATGTACATGTTCGTCATGCACATCACAAATTGACGACAAATTTCACTTTATTACTTGGAACACTTTCTTTGTTTCAGAAAATAATATTTGTAAGGAAAAACAAACTAAACAATATATCTTCAATTGTATTACCAACTTTGTACTTGACCATATTTTTCTGTTATGCTTATATCTATAAGCTGCACTGCTTTTGATTAATAAACAATACAATAAAGTCTGCCTATGTGTACTTAATCTGCCTATGTGTACTTAATCTGCCTATGTGTACTTAATAAACTATAAAAGAAGTGTTACTAGTCACACCTATATAAGCATACCTGCATTTCATAAGATTTCTTGTGATACCCCAAATAACATCTGTGGGCCATAATTCCTGATAAACTTTGAAGTAGATTTATAACGCTTCACCATGTGTTGACGTGTCAGAAAAAGAACTGACTATATCGGAAAGCTTATGTCGCTACTGGTTACCTCTTATATTATCAAAAATAATGTTTCACACCCAATTCACATTTACAAAACACGAACTAAAATAATAATGGTTGTAATTTATAATTAAAAGAAAAGAATGAGTGAATGAGTGTGACATCGTACTTTTGACGATTGATTTAAGCTTATAACACCAACATATAGAAACTTTATCAACAATATATTGGTGTTGAAAATATTTTTAAAAAATTATTTGGATAAAACGCAAAGTGTATACATTTCAATACAATTAACATTTCAATTTTATATAAGCCAGAAAATGCAAGTTTCTTACTTGAATGTATTTATATACTTAACTTGTAATTTATATTCAATCAAACAAGGACTTTACAATTTATTTTTACCGTTTTATAATTATTGAATATTTGGGAAATGCATAACTCGATTCACGCCATAAAAATAGATTCATATAAAGACCTCTTCACAACAATGACAACAATAGTAACATAATAAATAAAATGTAAATAAACATGTTTTATGATCGACGAAATAGAAACGTAGGTGGGAAGTATGAACTAGATGTTTCAATAGAAAATGTCATTAACATCGATTTTTAGTACGAAAATTTACATGATGCAGAGTCTGTCATCGCATTTTCTGAAGTAAAACATCCCCAGCATGATCGGTCATACATCAAAAGTTTAATAATCTACAATCAACAGCTATTGTTGTTGTCTGAGGAATTCTTTGCAACGCTTGCTAGAGAAACCAAGCGATATGTCATATGTCACACAACAGCGACACGCACCTGACGCTGGCTGATCCGAGACTACAGTGCTAGAAATGATGGCTTTTATTGGATTGAATATTTTTATGCGGATGTTCAAGTTCCGAACAATGAAATGTATTAGTCAACCAATGCGTTTAAAGGTAAGTTATTTTTTTTCTACAAATAATCGAGTAATATCTGGTATACCAGCAATAATGCCGATTTATCTATCTATCTATCTATCTATCTATCTATTATCTATCTATCTATATTATATATATATTATCTATATATATATATATATATATTATATATATATATATATATAATATATATATATATATATATATATAGCCTCACTGGGTATACACATAAAAATATAGATATACATGTAAATAGATATAGTATGTTTTGTTTTTTAGCTGACACGTACCTATATTGATATATTTATCATACATTTGCGTGTAAATTATAGGTAAGTTTACTGTGATTCTTATTTCAGGCAACAAGAAAACAGAATCGATTTCAGTCCCAACAAAGATATTTTTATGTAAATAATAATGACTAGAATTCCACCAGGTGAAACAGAGTATAACAGGTAATGTATTATTTCACTTTCAGATCAACCTACTCGTACTCAGTTTCAGGTTGTCGATTAAATGCACATTTGTACATTTCTTTATATTTTCATACAGGTCTCTCTCTCTCTCTCTCTCTCTCTCTCTCTCTCTCTCTCTCTCTCTCTCTCTCTCTCTCTCTCTCTCTCTCTCTCTCTCTCAAGTGTAGTGGATATATTTCGATTTGTTATTTCAGAAATAACTGATGATAAAATTTGATAGTTAGAGTTTTTTACTTTTACTTTTTAAATTTTTTATTTTAATTTTCTTTCCTTTAAAGCTTACATTAAATAAGACTACTTATCAACGTGGTTAGACGAAATTTTAGATACCATCACCTTCCCGCTCAGCACCAATCCATTGAATGACCAAGTATAAAGGACGCTTTTATGCAGAGCACTATATGCCGGATAAACCAGTGAAAAGAGGATGGAATGTAATTAAAGTAAATTATATATATATTATATATATATATATATATATATATATATATAATATATATATATATATATATATATATATATATATATATATATATATATATCATTTCCGGACAAATAAAATAGGCAAAGAAATAGAGAGATGATTTTCAATCAGCAAAAAATATAACTATTTTATATATTCCGAGTTTTTAACATGTTGCTTTCCATGTTGCTAATATCTTATTAGTTTTTTGTACTTATCATTTATTACTTATTTATTATCACATTTTTGTTGTTATTGTTGTTTGGGTTTTTTGGGTTTTTTTTTTTTATAGTGAAACCTAATTTTGATTTTACAGGAACACAAGCAAGAAAGAAAACCTTCAGGTTTTTGGACTTCTGAACTGATGTTGCAACAGCATTAATAGGCCAGTTTTATTCTCGTGCTCATGCACCACAGCCAAGACTTATACAAGTTTTGAGATGTAAGGCACACACAGAGGCCAAATTGGACAGAAAAAGATCAACATCCAAGTGGTGCACAAAAGAGAGAGAGAGAGAGAGAGAGAGAGAGAGAGAGAGAGAGAGAGAGAGAGAGAGAGAGAGAGAGAGAGAGAGAGAGAGAGAGAGAGAGAGAGAGCGAGAGGTAAAAAAGGAGACTTTTTGGGTGCAAGATCTGTTACTACCATTTGTGTGCAAAGAGGGGGCTGTTTTGAGGCATACCACCACAGGAACCTGGCAATAATATAATAAATGCATTAAATTATTTATGTTGTTATATATTATCTTTTTCAAATCATAATTTTATATTTTGTTGATAATAGATTAATTGTATACTGCCGCAAATGCGTAATTCGCAAACTTTCATCCGATTTCTTTGCTATAAAAACGATTTTATCTTTTAGAAATCAACAATTAGACCATGAAATCAGAAAGTCTAATACACCCCGCATTCCAAATATATATGGGGTGTACTATTGTATTATTATTATGAAAAGTTTACCAAACAAGATGTGTGTGTGCGAAACACAAATGCCCCCGGTCCAAAAACATTTTTGCGATGTCCTAACTTTTAAATCCACCCCACCCCAGGGGCATGTGATGTCAGTGAAGTGTGAACAACCCTTAGATGAACTTACAGTCCAAGTTTGGTTGCTGTATCACAATCCAAACTTGAACGCTTTATATGTATACGGACAGAGAGACAGACAGACGGACGATCCAAACACTATATGCCCCCGGCGGACTTTTCAGACCGGGTCATAAAAAGTCAAAAATTAATATTAAAGTTTTTTCTACGTAATTAATATTAATTTTGTAATTTGCTCTGGGAGTTTAAAGGTTAAACCATACGTATTGTGTTTAAATCTCTCAAATGATTTGATATGATCGATCTTGTTCAACCAACGATTATTTCATATACACAATCAAATTAGTTAGTGATAAATTGTGGTTAAACGGGTGTGAGAAATCTTGATTTTACAGTCGTAATAATGACCTTTTTCCCAATTACCATGTTTCACTAAATGAAACGATTATGCGATCTTTTCTTTGTGATTATTGAGTCGTCTATACTTATTGTAACCAGGATTTATTTTAACATTTCTTATTTTTTCCATTTGGTATATCAACTTGGAATCAAAAGTACCCAACATTTAAACCAGATGAAAATTGAATACCTAAGAGATGTGATAACTAGCATTCATCATTTAAATCCTGGCTGGAAAATTTGGTCACTCAAGTTGATATTCTGTAGTTTATTGATTTTTCTTCATAATTCCTCGCAAGAGGGAGGTCGCAGGTCTGATTCAAAGCGTTTGGCAAAGATGTGACGGTCAGGATATTTTCGGATTAAACATTCAAATGAAGCGTCGTGTAACGACAGTCATTGAAATTCTGCATTGGCACAGAACAGTTCTACAGCTTATTTTTAGGTATTTGTTTTGGTGAAAAGTGTTTGACAGAACGTAAAACAACAATCACCAAAATGTCAAACATAATAGGGTTGCCATTTTGATTTCCCACCAATCGATGGGGGTATTATGTATAAAATTATGGTTTAAATTTTAACATTTATGTATTTATTACCTGTTACAGAGTTTCTACATGAAACTTGTGCCATGCTCTCCAAAGAATATAAAGGCCTCCTAGACGTACATCCCTGCCCTGGTGACTTTGTAGAGGGAATAAAGATGGTGGGGTACGTATATGTAGTATTTTCCTCTATAACGGATAGATATATACTATTTTCCCACATACCTGAGTATATATGGAGTAGACCCATATGATACTCATATGAACGACCTGTGTGTTCAATATCACGTGACATGTGTATTACAAATCACGTGATATGCTTATAAATATCTTCGCCAGATGCGTATGATCCATCTGTAAAACTGGCTCGTCCAGAAATGACTCCGGCAAGCCTAATGTCTTTCACAGGGTAAACAAGAACGCATATATAATGACAGCATATACGCGAGACTTGATGTCTTTATCTGGAGTTCTGTATCGTTAACATCTCAGTATGATATCTCATTCTACTATTAATTCTGGGGTATTATTTTTTTTCTGTATGCTCGTAACGTATGTCTTGGACTACGTGAATATAAAAGACATATTTCAAGTTTTTTTAGCACTTTTCGTGTTGCGAGGAATGGCTGTTTATTTGCAATCCAAATGTTATTGTGGTCTTTTTACTTAACAGGAACACAGAAACAAATGTTCTCCTGTTGTTGTTTGGAAGTCTACAAGGATGTCCCAGAGAAGAACAGCTTAAGTTACTAACTAGTGTTAGAACATATATCAAAGGTAAAGTATATATATGTAAATATTTATTTATTTATTTATTTATTTATATACAGTTAACCCCCGATATACCGCCACCTTTGTTTTCATGAATTTTCGCGGTATGACGGGTTTGGCAATATATCAATGTTTAGTATTTTCGGGGTGTGGTCGTTTTCGTCTTGACATGTCTTTAATCCCTGTTTTATGTCATATCCTGTTTACAACTCACTATCGTAAATTCGGATATTTTGTCTATTGTTTTAGTTCGGACAATTTGGCCACCTTATTAAAATAGCCAAAATTATACCGTCAAAATATGTAACAGTACTTGTTCGACGGCCGGAAGATCTTATCTGTTTCTAACATTAGCCCGGAAACATTTGTAATGTTAACGTTCATCCTTTTTGTTTAAAATAACTCTTTGACAGACCGATAACACAAAGGTTACGGTATATATCTAATCTACTCATAATTAGTTCCTGACATGTTACAATTGCTGGGTAAACACACGACGTATTGATTTTTTCCAACTCTCATTGATGTGTGACACTCGTAAGCTGTTCCCCGTCTGCCTGCTACACTTTGTTCATACAATCGGATACCAGTTTATGACACAATAAATTCGAGTTATCTCCCTTTCCAGTCAAAGTATGAAGTAAACAAGCTACCGTCGGCTAACGGTTTTAATAACACCTGTTTTTTAATCTGGTCTTGCGATATGTTCGAGGGATTTAACATGTATAAATGACCATTTGTACCAGATAATCGACGGCGGATAATGGTATGCAGGATTTGGCGTTACAACGAGGAGATTATATGGGAAGAAATTCGTTGTTCAAGAAATAGCGGCGTTATGCGGGTTTGGCGTTATAACGACGATGAAATGTATATATATATATATATATATATATATATATATATATATATATATATATATATATATATATATATATATATATATATATATAAAACACCAAGCCGGGGCAAAGTAAGTTTGTAGGTGCCTTGTCATTTCTCTATTTTAAGGTCCTTAAATACCGGTAAGACTATTCCTTTATCTGGCGTCAGAATTTCAGTTTACTTATCGATTCTGTCAAAGATTATGCCAGACGATGGGCCAAACATGAAGACGTAGAACAAGACATTTTGTCAATGACTAAAAGCCATACAATGGTTGATAAAATCTAGAATTCGAAAACTTAAAGGGACAATGAAAAAACGTTATCCATCTGTATTTAGCGATCCAGAAATAGTAACTGAACTGGATAGATTACATGACCAATATGTACTGTTACCAGCAGATAAAGCCTCAAATGATATAGTTTTTATTTGTAAGGCACATTACTATAATTGTTTATTAGAAGAACGTGGATTTAATACGAATTCTGGAAATCCTACAAACACACGTAGCTCATTTTCAAAGAACGAGATCCTTCAAAATCACGTGTCCGTATTACGCTCATTTGATATACCTACAACGGATACCGATTTTATATTGGATACCTAAACTTCATAAAACCCCATATAAAAGGATCCAGCTGTTACCAAGATATTGACAGCCGTTAAGGAGAAACTTCAACAATACTCTACAGTTGCTTATTCCAGAAGCGGTGTAAATCAGATGTGGATACTTAAAAATTCTAAACAGCTTTTAGAAAATTTGAAGGCGCACAATTTTTTCTCGGATTCACAGTATCAACACTTATTACTTCTCTACTCTTTACACAACTATTCCACATAAAACATTGAAAGAAAGACTTTTTAGCATTGGCTATCAGTATACTTATTTTGTCAAACATCACATAAATACACTGAAGTTTATATAAAAAATATGCTGGAATTTCTAATAGACAATATATATGTAATGTTCGGAGTCGTGGTCTTTCAACAAACTGTCGACATTCCTATGGGAACCAATTGTGCCCCATTATTGGCCGACCTCATCCTTTATTCATACGAAGCAGACTTCATTCAGAAACTGCTGAATCAAAAGAAGAAAAAGTTAGCGGTGTCCTTTAATTTGACATTTAGATATATCGACGACGTTTTGTCATTTAATAATAACAATTTTCATACATATGTCAATGCGATATATCCCAGCGAACTAGAAATTAAAGATACAATAGAATCAAGTACACACGCTTCATACTTAGACATTTTGCTTAATACAAACACAGACGGGAAATTACGAACTAAGCTATACGACAAAACGCAACAATTTAGGATTTCTCATCGTTTGATTTGATTTGATTTATTGTTTTAAGCCATACTCAACAATTTTTCAGTCATATGATGGCGTCCAGTTTTTATTGGTGGAGGAGAAATACCGTTTACCCAGGTAAAGACCACCAACCTTCCGCAAGAATACTGTCAAACTTTCCCTCTTAATTCGAAATGACCCTAGAGGGATTCTTCGTAAATTTTCCACATTTAAGTAGTAATATCCCTCAGTCACCCGCATATGGAGTTTATATTTCACAAATGATCCGATATGCCAGAGCGTGTACAACATATGAAGATTTCAAATACAGAGGTAAACTATTCACTGACAAATTATTGACAAAGGGATATCGAAAATCGCGTTTAATGTCAACGTTCTGCAAATTTTATGGTCGGTATAATAGTTTTGTTTGCGATTACTGTTTCACTTAGTGAAATATTGAGTTGCCTTTTCGTTGGCGGTTGTTGAGAGTCTGTACCAATTGTGACGAGGATACACTCCTCACGTATTTAATTGGACTTGACTGTGGACTCACGGCGGGTGTGACCAGTCCATTGCACCTAATCCCACCTCTTGGTTTCCAGATGCCCGTGTTTGTCCATTTTTACCGGATTTGTATATATGTACTGGGCATTCTATTGATTTATACTATGGTATCTGAGATTTTTTATATTGTTCTTGATATATAATATTTTCGTTCAAGATTCGGATCTTTTTCTGCTGACTGTTGATATCACCAGTGACAAAGAAACAATTCTAAACGCATATTTGTATCCAGGTGGTGAGTACTGATTTAACATTTGATTCACATTTTTACTTGATATATAGTTCTTTTGTATTTTACAACAGCACATACTATGACCCTAGTCAAATGAAATTGAAAATTCAAATTGTAGTTGTAATGCATTTAATCGTTGAAATAAAATACCGATATAAATAGAGGACAAGAATATGTCGCGTATATTTCATCAACTGTCTCGCTTATTAGTGGGCTTCCGTGTCTGAGTTTTTAAAGCATCGCGCTTTCAATCATGAAGTATCTCACTTCCTGTCAGCGTATGTTCGAGTCCCGCTGAAACCTAAGCTGATTTTTGTGAGAAAGTTTGCCAGTTTACACGGGGAAGGCCGATGAACTATATAGTTGTCTATATCAGATGAGGTTCACATCTTATCAAAATGCAGATGCAGTAATTGCTATGCTGTATTTACACTGTCTTAAAAAGCTAATACAACCAAGGAAAGTCTAATAATAACTTATATACATGTCATACAAACTTGTGTCGATATCGTTTCAATTCAATAAAGTTCCAAGATGGGTTGAAATTAAAACTTGCCCGATATCGTAAGTATATCAACAATAAAAAAAAGTTCATAGATTGTGTTAATAGAAGCATATACCGATATCGAAATGATATCGAGGATATCATATTCACTATTGGCCTCGGACATGTATATATCAAACATGCGATGGGCACTAGTCAGCCAATCGATAGATACGAGTCATCCAATTCTTATAGAATTAATAAAGAAATTGCATAGGGGGCTTCCGTGGCCAAGTGGCACTTTGAACTATGAACTCTCTCAGTCTTCTCAGCGAAGGTTAGTGGAGTCCCACTGGAACATAAGCTAACTTTGTGAGAAAGTTTGCCAGTTTAATTACTTGTGGAAGGCCGGTGGTATCTTCCTAACTACATTGTGACCGGGTTCTCTCCTCCACCAATAAAAACTGGCCGCCACCATGTGACTGAAAAATTGTTTAGTGTGGCGTAAAACACTATTAAAAATTCAAACTCAAATGCACCGTGCTTATAGTAATAGATGTAGACAGCTGAAATGCGTTGAAAAGGGAAATAAAGCTGGAAGAACTAATAATTAGCCACCCTACTTTGAATTTTCCCTCAAGAAACCCCAAGGGGAGTCTTTAGCTACAGTTCTATCATGGAGTCAGATTGGGTGGACAATATTGATTCTTTTTAATTTTTTTAAATTGATAGTGCTTAAAATATATGCATAGAACTGTAATATTTTTCCAACAATGATGATTTGCAGTTTTCGGTGAAACTCTTCCCACAAATTGACTTGCATTAATATTTTACGTTCTTTCTGTATCTATGTAACAGCCGTGAACGTACACTTTCGATCGCTAATTAGGAGTGTCTGTATTATGTTGTTTTTATCACTTCATGACTAATTGCAGTGCATATTTGCCTAAGTTTTGATTTGTATGTCATTAAATTGCATTATGTATGAAACAAAGAATTGTTTTTATGATATTTTTGTTAGTGGAAATGGGTGGTCATTCACGTTTAACGTAATATATATTGACAAACAAATAGGTTGAGAAAAAAAAAGCACTAGATTTAACCGCGTCAAAATCACATTTGTGAGTATTAATGTTAGTTGGACTTAGATGAACTTAATTTTTCTTAGCTAATCGTAGTTTTTCTTGGTTTTTCTTAGCTTTAACACATTCTTATGGTTTTGGCACCACAGTTAGAATTAACTAACGACAAACTAGGTTTCAAAAACGATTATTAGTTTACCTGAGCAAAATTAGACTTATACTAATAAATTTGATTTTTTGGTGTAATTAAACCTAGTTGTTCTCAAGTTAATGTAGATTACCGAGAAAAATTAGGTTTAACTGCAGAAAAACTATAGTCTAAGTTACATTAACTGTGTCCACTGGTTTTTCCTGATTAAAATAAAATGGTTGAAACTTACCTTTTAATTTTGTCTTGGTGGTAGTCAAGTTATTCTGAGTATTTTATCCATGCCCATGACAAAAAATAATTTATCCGTTTTGTTCTAGATATTTTCACTCATATTACCCCTACTGGAATTTACACAGGCAACGGCGGCCATTTGTTGGAAGTTTGAGAGCAGAAGTGAAAGATGGGGATCGTTTATTGCTCTAAATGAATGTAAAATAAAATCATCCCGAAAGCCACGTTTTCGGAGATTCCGACTATTATCGTATCATATGTATTCATTTTATTATGTCATATAATACATTGGGAGTTATTCTCTTTAAATCACACTTTTGCCAGAAGTGAAATAACGGTTTCCCACATGACCGAGTTTATTGACATCGCATGTCTAACAAAGATATTCCCGTAGGAATTAATTGCACAAAACCAGGTTTACCTGAACCATAATAACCTTAATACTCTTAAACGTGATTTTGCTGAAGTTAAACCTTTTTGAAGACACTCATAATCTAGTTGAGGTTTTAGACAAGATGGTAAGGCGGTCTTCGTTCTGTGCAAAAGGGGTTTAAAGAAAATATAAATAGAGTATATTTATTTAAATTTTAATCAGTGAAAACTCAGTCAAAATGATCTGAAAAAATAAACATACAGTGAAACTTGTACATAAAGACACCCATAGGGGCACAACAAAACCAGTCTATATAGGGAATTGGTCGTTATATAGAGGTTGATTTGAAATAAATCGTACTATTGAGGATAGCAAAAACAAATATTGTGACCAGGTGGTTTTATACACAGGTGGTCGTTAAAACAGGTTTTATTGTAATTGTGATAATATATATATATATAATTGGACGTATGTTTTTTCCAGATGTTTCAGAACGATTTCATTTAAATGCAATTGAACGCTTAAATAGAGAGATGAAAGGGAATATAGATTTGAAGAATTTCAACATTGAGAGAGAATTGTACCAAAGTACAGACAGGGATGATACTAGCAGCGTGCAGATTTTCCTTAAAGCAAAGGAGCGTGGAGTTTATAGATTAGGTATTATGAATATATACCGACCTGCCCATGTGGGGCAAAGTGCATATAAATAAGTACTGACATGGCCATTTGTGTCAAAGTGCATATACATATGTACTGACATGGCCATTTGTGTCAAAGTGCATATACATATGTACTGACATGGCCATTTGTGTCAAAGTGCATATACATATGTACTGACATGGTCATGTGAGGCAAAGTACATTTATTATGGATACGGACCTACTCATGTGAAGTGAATTGTATTAAATATATACTGACCATGTAAGGTGAAGTATATATATTATATACTGATCTACCCAAAGTGTTTATAACATATGCAAGGACCTGCACATGTAAAATACAGTAAATATATATAACGACCTCCTTGTGTAACACCAGAGCCAGATGATATAAACAGACCTATTTATTTGAGGTAAAACGATTAGAAATCATAGATAAATTCATATGAAATATATAGACGTAACACCTACGTTTATAGTTTTGCCAAAAACAAATGATCAAAACTAAATCTCAAGAACATTATGTTGAGCTCGAATATAAAAACGATGCATTGCTCTGAAAAAGAAAATATTTATGCTCAAATTTTAAACTAATTGTATTGCCAAATTTGTCTCAGATTTACTACTGTAAAAAGATGCCTATCTGAGCTGAAATCAGGTTGATTATTTTCATCAATCTTCAGTTCTTACCTTCATATGCTAGCGAACTATATGAGTTGGAGCTTGGTCGTGATACAAGAGCAAGATATTTTGTGATATATTTAGTCAAAAGGATAAAAGAAACGAGTTATGCGTCAGTATTTCTAAAATATTACGATCAATAATAAGAATAAGTGAATTCCATTTCACAACCTTTTATGACCATTGATTTGGCTGCAAAGTGGACAACTATTTCTTTTTTATTATTATCATTTTAAGAATATGTTGTATATTTATTTCCATTTTTTAAATTTGTATATAAGTTTGTATTGATATCGACAAGAATTTGTGTGGCTGATATTCGAATATTAGCAGGCCTTAGCAATCTCCGATATAAGTACGCAAAAACAATCATCTACTTATAAGAAAATTTTGTGGTTACACTTAGATATAGATTTTGGAATACATTTTAATTTCTTTTTGAA
The DNA here is from genome assembly GCA_030159075.1 of Atrina japonica. Classification (NCBI taxonomy): domain Eukaryota; kingdom Metazoa; phylum Mollusca; class Bivalvia; order Pterioida; family Pinnidae; genus Atrina; species Atrina japonica. The sequence goes on along the minus strand of BROG01000070.1, from coordinate 1,700,892 downwards.
CTTGCATGATACCTCCTTTAATTTCGGAACTTTACCTCTATTTTAATTCCAAGCTCTATTGAAGAAGTATTTTTGACAGAAACAATTGTCTTAACATTTGTTTTGACTTTTTTTTACCGAAAACCTTTTGTATAATGATTATAATACAATGTACTTTTAATCCTTGCGTAACAGTAAGAATATATTGAATAAGTCTTGTTTTATGACTTTTATCAGATACTTTGGATATGGACATTACATTTGAAAAAGGAGAGAGGTTCAATCTTTACGAGGGCGAAGGAACAAGTCACAAGTATACAATAGAACAACTGAGATATCTCACCAAGAAAGCCCACCTGAACATTCACCGGATGTGGACAAACGAACACGTAGCTCTATTGTTATTGTGTAAAGAAAACATTGAAACTTGACTCCGTCCTTATTTCTTTGATATATCTATCTTCATTTCTGACCAGAACGTAAATTGTCCGTATAAGACAGAATTTTACTCTCGGTTTAAGTTAATACAAAATAGTTTGCATGCATATTGATCTCGACAAATTAGATTGAAAATCATCCGAGTTGAATGAAATGCATCAAGACAATTTTAGCCGCGGTAAGAACTTCAAATTTCTATTAATATTGGCTTTGGAATTTTCCATTGAAAAGTTGGGGTAGGCGTCATTCATTGATTAAATAAAGACCAATGTTCTATCATCAAGCTTATTACACTGGATCGAACCGCATTCTTATAAACATTGTCGCTCCCAGGCTAAGCCTGCTCGCGACGACACGTACGTCACATGTCACTCCTCAAGTCCCTTACTTCTGTGTCTGTAGGTATGCATGTAGGTTAATGTGTGTTCACTACACATTTTTTACGTTTATAACAGGGTAAGTTTGACAATCTGGCTCTGATGAAGATATCCTAATTCAATATTGACACCACCTTATTACTTAAACAAATTCATGTCTGACAAATAAACTGAATGTAAAAGAACACAAGAATTTTCAAACAAAGTCTGTACAGGTAGTTTTATGGTCATTCATATTCCCACAGTCGTATACGACAGTTACATGTTTTGACCCGTTACTTCATCTTATATTTACTTATGATGTAAATGTAGTCATTATGAATATTATAATCTATAATTTATATTGTATCTCAATAGAAATTTCAGAAAATTTAAATACTTATATTTTTATTAAAATCGTTTCCATTTTATTAATAATGTAACAATTGGAAATAATAAATAAATGGAACTCATTTATGTGTATTTTTTTTTATTTATTTAATGCTTATTTTAAGACACTTTTTCGTTAAAAAAGTCAACTATGTATATATTCAGATATATCATATTTCATTTTTAAATTCCTAAACATAGAACAGTGAAAAAAATGATAAAGCCTTCGTTGCCATTAACATGTCCATCTATAGCAAATTTTTACAGTGTATCTGTGACGTAACAATGACCATAAGAAATGTAACGCAAACGCTGTAATCTGTGAAGCGCGTAAATCTTTACTCCGCTAAAAATTTGTTACAATGATAATAATGCTAAATATATGGGAGTACATAGGGGCAAGCACCACCAACAGCAATTCAATTTTTTCTTCATGCAAATTTAATTTGGGTCAAATTCCTGCGTTGAAAAATCCAATCAATAGGAAAAGGTTGACGTTAATTCATACATCAACATTTCAGTCAAAATCAGCACTTCGCTATATAAGAACATTATGATTGTCATCTGACCCTTCAATTAAATTTTTACCACTCAACCCCTATGGTTTGCAAAGCTCATTGCGCTAAAAGCCAATTTCCCATAACTTTCTATGTTAATTCAACAACTTTTTAAATACCTGCCACAAAGTAATGTTTTTTGTCATTTCTTGTCGACATTTACATATTTATAAAAAAAGTATATTTATCATCGTCGTCATCATCATCATCATCATCATCATCATAATTGGATATGGTTTTAAGCTCCTCTGAAACTTTATATCTGAGAAGCAACACCTTTGCAGTAAGTGTTTTTTTAGACTATTTACTATGAGCTAAGATGGAAGTATCGCTTGTTACTTACAAATAATCGCAGAATTTATGTTAAGAAACTGATACATTTCAAACAAATTTAGAACGATAGCTTATAGACTTCAACGCAAATGTGCAAATGTTTACAAATATGTTTAGCAGAATCATTCTAGTCGACTCACTTTTGGCATGGTATTGTATTCATGTTGATGTTTCACATTCATTTCACAAATAAATGACTAAACAAACTACTTGGCGGGCATACATGTCTTACAACACTAAATCAGAATTTTCGAATGTGGAGAAGCCTTATTGCATGAAAAATAACTACAGAACAGTTATTCAAATTTTTTCAGGAAAAATCACAGTAAAGTAAATTTATAAATTTCATTAACAATAACAAAATAAAAACTTGATCTAAACGATGGTTTACAATATTAACAATCAAAATGTCCGTTGATGTTCAGTTCCTATAGAATTCGAATAAACACATAAATTCCATTCCGAAAGTAATATTAAAAGAGATCCACTCGACTACACAATAAATTCCAATTAGTATGAAATATTGATGTGCACTACTTTCATTTCACTTTAAATAAGATGTGGTCTATCGAATAACTTGGTCTTAAAAATAGTCTCAGGTAATCTCCCTTGTTCTTAGCTGTTCTAATCTTGACCTGTCTAGAGATCTCATCGTCTACCTGTATATATACCCTAGTACAGTTTCCAAAAAGACTAGTTCCAGAATGATTAAGAATAAATATATTAAACATAATACCAAAGTTATAATGCTCAAGACGATCGTTTCTGTCAATTAGACTTCATCAGCTGAGCTCCAATTTAAAATGCATATGTATTTTCTCAAGAGAAAGTGGTATCATTCAAGGTCAAATAATAAATTTAAAAGTACAGCCGAAATCCGTCTAAGAGTAACCACTGTAAAAAGATGACTATCTTAGCTTTAGAAAACTTTGGAATTTAAATGAATGACCTTTCCTCCATGGTACTTGACCCCACCTCTTGGTTTCCAGAGGTCCGTGTTTGTCCATTTTACCGGATTTGTATCTATGTCCTGAACATTCTATTCATTTATACTTTGGTGTATGAATTTTTTTATATTCTAGTACATTCATGTGTTTACAATGGAAATTCCCTATGGCTAAATATTGTAACATGATGTCATAATTAGAAAGATATTTAAATAAAACAATGACAACTAATATTCCGAGCCGGCCTGGCTCAGTCGGTAGCGCGTTCGACTCTGGATCGTGAGGTCGTGAGTTCGAGTCTCGCCGGCGACAGGTTGGTTTCCTGTCTTTCGGATGAGACAGTAAAAACTGGAGGTCCCGTGTCACAGTAGGTGTCGGCACGTTAAAGAACCCTCACTGCTCAATGGCCGTAAGTGCCGAGCATAGGCCAAAATTTGAAGCCCTTCACCGGCATTTGGTGACGTCTCCATATGAGTGAAATATTCTTGAACAATAAACAAACAAACAATCAAACTAATATTCCAGAAAGGTTCAGATGTACTAAGTTCAACAAGTACTAATAACAAGTCAACAAGCACCCATCGACCCTCATAACAATATATAAATAAACATTAAATTTAAATAAACTCACGAGTTCATTGTTTTGTTAATAAGGAAACTAAGCATAGAGAGGGTCTGAAAATGTGCGATTTCTTGGTATTACTAAAAACAAAGTGTTCCAATATAAGCCAGACTTTGTTTTGCAGAAAAACCTGAGTAGAATCATCCATATGATAATCAAAAGGTTACTCCACCCCGCCATTTTATGTGAATAGGACAATACAGCCATGAGAAAGAATACAAAAAATCGCAGATACCAAAGTATAAATCATGGATGTGCATGATATAGGTACAAATCTGGTAAAAAAATGTACAAACGCGGATCTTTTGTAATCAAGAGGTGGAATCAGGTGCCATGGATGAGTTAGCATCCCCTGTCGACCGGTCACACCCACCGTGAGTCCAAAGTCAAATTAAAATGGAATACGTGAGAAACGAATCCTCTTCATAATTGGTACAGACGTCTCAACAACCGCTATCTAACATATAACTCAACATTCACTTTGTGAAACAGAGTAAACGCAAACAAGACTATTATACTATATATATAATTTGCGGAACGTTGACATTAAACGCGGTTTTCGCGTACAATACAGAAACCTCTCTAAGTCGTATTTTGCTGGATATTGTATAGGAAAATAATATTTGAATAACTCAAACAACAAAGCCTTCCTCAAGAACATAAAAAAGAAAAATACATGTTCGCCATACATCAAACCCAGACAGTCACCGAATCGCAACCTCTAAATAGATTCTTGATGATTTTAACATATGAGTTTTTCTTTTTATTCATTTATTTGTTATCGCAAGGCTCCAAAGAGAAAATGGTGTCGCCCAATTCAGCTTAAATGTAGTCTTAAAAACAAAGACTTAGAAACATGTGACATGCGCAAAAAAGACAGATGATGCGCCCGCTTAAGTGTATACTATTCATTACTACATATCAACCATGCAATGAAAAAAATAAAAAATAAAAAAAATAAAAAATAAAAAAAAATATTTTAAAAATTATTCATGCAGTTCCTGTAGTATGTCCTCTATTTTTCATTGCCTGTTTTGTGGCAAAGTTCAAATACTTTTAATATACAACCAAAATTTGAATAAAACACTGTCATTTTATTACTGTGGTAAAAAAATAATTCCGTGCGAACGGAATCATTATTGAGGGGGAAATATTCCATGAGAGAGAGAGTTTTATTGAGAAATTCTGTGCAGGTTTTTGGCCAAGAATTGTTTGTGAAATAAAAAAAATGTCTAAAGTCTTTTTAGGCCCCACATAAGCTACTAAAATTGTATTTTGAATTTCAAACGAAATGTACGTCTGTACAACACATGTACTTTGATGAAACGATGTTTAAATTGATAATATGTTTAAAAGGCTATTCTCCAGAACAGAACATCAGGAATTCACACACAAACTCGGGGTTGCAGAACTTAATTTACCATACTTACTTTGATTCCATTTCGACTTAGCAGTATTCACGAGTATAAAAAAGGCAGTAGATGTTAAGCTTAAAGCATCGTTCATTGAAATAACGATACTATACATTGACCTGGCCCAAACTTAAAGGTCAACGAACACAAAAATTCGATGTTGATTTGATTACATTTTTAGTTAGATATACACAAAACGTAAGTATTATGTACAAAAAATTACGCACACCAGGTGGTAAAGGGTAACAAAATGTTAGGTTAGAAAGAGTAGTTTCCCTTTATCAAATACTCCGCTAGGTCTGCAAACAAGAAGTGACGTACATGTGGTGGTCAGCAGTATTAAGTTAAACACTGTACTGGCTAGTCTGGTGCAAGGCTTGATATTGTAAGATTAAAGGCCTGAATCTGTAGTCAGCTGGTTACGAAATTCATTCTATGTAATTGGCTTTTTTTTTCATATGACGTAACAACTATACAGCTTTTCTGTCCGGAAATTCTAAATGGATATAAAGTTTGTTTTCTTATTTTGAGAGAAAATTGTGATATGGAAAATTTTGAATAAGTGTCAGATTTGTTTTGAAGTTATTTTAAAATACTCGTCTGCTTGGCAACCGGAAGGTTAAATGTGTCTGAAGAGAATTTAAAATGCAATTGACCGTCGCCCATGAGTACGCTGCATAATGTATTTACAACGAATCGCTTTTGAATTCGGATATATTATTAATGGGATATACCATAGAAAGTTTGGGTGAGACAGTTAATATTCATTCATGACAATTGGAAGTAGCCATTTTATTCGACATTTTTTACCAATCAACTGGGAATCATGATGGCTGATTGGTACGTAACTTACGTCAGAGATCAGAGATGCTTGACAAAGTTGCACTAGGCCTAACTCTCATTTTTTCAGTTGTAACTACGAAGCGAACTTTCATTTTAGTGGTCTGTGGTTCTGATCATAACATCATAACATGACCTAGATATACCTAGATACATCGCAATATGGGCATGCAGGCTGTACAATGCACTACAGATATAGACTTAATCTTGTATTTCCGATTTCTTTCTGTGATTTTTGTTTTGATTTGTGGTAATGTATAGCTTTTAAGATTAGATAAATAAGAAGTAAATATGTGATATTCTATTCTTTATTGCTTCATTCATGCATTCCTACGCCAAAATGTAAAGCGGTTAACACTCGGATCCAGTGACTGCGTGTACTAACAAATCCAATTCATGGCTCTATATACTTGCAATGAGAAAAATTGCAGTCGGTTTGTAAATATTCTAGAATATCATTCTTAATAGCTGAATTATTTAATTTTTACCCAATTATTATTTTTATTTTATAGCTATCAGCGATATAAAAAGCCTAAGTTAATTATATATCTCTGGATCTACAGGCTACCGCTATTTTCTATGTGACTTAACATTCATTTGGCCTAATGTAGATATCGATAATCAAGTATGGTATAATCAGTTTTCACACCTCCCTGTGAAGTTATTTGTGAGAAGATCTACAGGACGTCTCAATCGGCGTCTTCCGGTCACCGCTGTGTTCTTTGAAGTGAACTCTGGTGCTACGGGTAGTAAAATATAATCCCATTTATATGTTGTCTGTGTATGTGGACAAACGTATATGTTATAGCCCTAAGAAGGACAAATATAATATCTCGACAGGAATTTGTCATCCAGGACCGATGAAATATAATACATATAATAAAACAACAACAATAAATTAATACATTAGTCTTAAATATCCAAATGAAGTTTACTTTAATGTGCAGATAACAAATGTATGGTATATTTCTTTGATTATCAGTTTGGATACCATTTGTTACTGCCTTACGCATAAATTTATGAAATTGAATTTATTTTAAAACTTTGAATAAAATAGAAACATCAATTTACGATGAGAAGCGATATATAATCGCTGATACAAATGGTATGTTTTCGTTACATTTTTATGTTAACTTTTCTACATTACAAACTCTGATTATCTGTATAAAATTGTATTTTGTAAACAGCTTTTGTAATTAGATCTACTTAACTTTAGTCAAATTTCTGAAACAAAACTTCATTATTTTTTTATTATTTAGTTTTACCAGGGGCGTCATTGTTTTTACGCACTATTGAAATGTACATATAACACGTGTGTTTGCCACGGCTTTTGAAACGATTAATTCATTAGTCATTATACGAGTATCTAACTTATGTCGATAATAAAATAGACCGCGTAAAATAATAATGACTCGAAATTATACATGAAATTCAGAAATAATAATTTTATTTATTAAATTCGACATCGAGAAAATATTTTTAAAATTAATTTCCTTTCTTTCAAACCCGGTCCCAGCAATACTGGTGAAATGTGCCATTTACGTCGCAATTTTCTTCAACACTTTGTCTATTTGAAACTTCTTTTTTCGAATTAATATCTCATTTTGGTATTATATCTTAAGCAAAACTTTTTTACCATTTAATTTTACTGGTCACTAGTTTTAAATTGTACATCCAACGTATATGTTTACCATAGGTATTGATACGAGTAAAACTAAGCCTCTGTGTTCACAGATGGTAAAATAGACCGCGTAAAATGACTATATTTCGAAATTATACATTTTGTTCAGATATATGAACATATCTAAACTGATATCAGGAGAATATGACATAAAAAACTTAACATTTTAGGTTTATATATCGCTGCTAAAATCTTTATCAAAACATCAAAATGGTAGATGAAATGGACATACACGAGTGCTGTATTTTCTCACTTGACTGAACAGACAGGCGTCCCACAGAGTATACGTACTAAAGCTAAATGAATTCATACGGCGATTAGTTACCTGTACTGGTAGAAAACGGTCCTTAAAAGTTTCCTGGAAAGGGTATCATGATAAATAATAAGTGACAAAATAAATCATGGCGCATGTTTTGTAAGTGAATTTCTATTTTTTTTTTTCAGGCGAGAAAAAACATGTCCGTGATACTTGATCTCAACTCCCAACATACGACATCTACGTGACAGTCTGCATGGTTTGTCTTTTACGAATAATGATAATAATAATAATATCTAAATGAATGAGTTAAAAAAAAAATTCTTAAATTATGTGGTATTATTAGTAAAATTGAAACAAAATTAGTTTCAAATTTAAAAAATCAACATTTTTAATAAAATACACAGGGATATATTATGAATACGTGTACAGAATCTGTAATTTAAGTAGTTAAGTAGTATTTTAAACAGTTTACCTCTGTATATGATATGGTCATTTCTTGAACATGCCCTGTCATACAAGATCATTCATGCAAATGATTGCGGGGTATTACTAATCAGATATGGAAAATCTGATAATATGCCTTGTTCGCCGACCTTCAGATTAATTTTATATGAGATGATAGACTGATGTTAATGTGAAAAAATAAAATGGCTTCAGAACTAGAAGTAAAAACCGAGGATTTTATGCAATGTGTCATGTAAAATTTGAATAGGAGCTAAATCGAGCCTTTACTATATGTATGAAATACGCTTAGAAAACAAGAATACAGATAAACCCACCTAAATATCTAAGCACAGATTAAGGGACTTGAAAGATGGTATGTGTGTCTTCACGGGGAGCTTAGCCCCGGACTGAAACTGTACTAAAGAATGTGGCTCGATTAAGTTTGATTCATTTCAAGCACATTTGAACATTTATCAAAATTAATTTTTTTCCTTTACTTTTATTAAAGACACTTAAAAATGAAGACAGATGTATTACATCAATAAAGACAAAGTCAATTATTAATGTTTTCTTTACATAACAACAATAGAGCCACGTGTTCATTTGTCCACATCCGGTGAATGCTTGGTGAGATATCTCAGTTGTTCTATTGTATACTTGTGGCTTGTTCCTTCACCCTCGTAGAGATTAAACCTCTCTCCTTTTTCAAATGTAATGTCCATATCCAAAGAATCTGTAAATAAATCATGAAGCAATACTTAAAATTTGATAAATAATTTTGCATATATTTTAAAACACAAAATAAATGATATTCCGATTGTATACGGTTTACAAATGACTGATTTTCACGGAAATAGCTGCTAATGTCTGAAATTGTCCAATACAGTTGCTTCTATATCTGGAAATACTAAATTAAAAGCTATTCGAATATCTGTTACCTATGAAAATAATCTACATCTTTTCATTTCGATATCAAAATAGACAAAATTAAATCAATGGAAATAAACGTACGATGTATTCTTGTAATAAAATTATATTGTATATTGTATTATTGTTGATTATCGTCCCACTCAAGAATCTTTCACTCATATGGAGACGGCACAAATACCGGTGAAAAGCTTCAAAGTTTGGCCTATTCTCGGCACTTGCGACCATTGAGCAGTGGGGGTTCTTTAACGTGCCGACACATACTGTGACACAGGACCTCAGTTTTTACTGTCTCATCCGAAAGACAGAAATCCGACCTGTCGCCGGCTGTACTTGAACTCACAATCTCACGATCAAGAGTCAAAAGCGCTACCGACTGATTCAGGCCTTCTCTCTTGAAATGGAAATAAATGGTAGTCCACCGCCCGTCACGTTACTATTCATAAATAGTATTGCAAGGAAGTTCGACCAGTTGAACGTGATACACTGAACCCAATCTTTTTTATCATCTTGACTGAAATTCATCACAAAAAGTTTTGTACTAATATTTGAAATGATCTTACGATCAGGCTCCAGCTCATCAATGTTGCAGAGAAGAAAGTGGTAATTTTGTTTGAAAAATGATTTAAATAATTTATCTTATTTCAGTTAAAATAATCATCATTTAACAGTGGTTACCCTGAGACGAATTTTGAAATACATTTATTTTCAATATTTGGTCTTGAATGATATCCCCTTCCTTCTCAGAACTACTCATTTATATCTAATTCCAGCTTCATTGATAGACGGAAACGATCGTCTGTTTTTGTTTAGCAAAACTATAACTTTTTTTTTTTTAAATCCATATTCGTAATTATTATCTCTACTCTTCCACCCATGAGTGGTTCAGTATGTTAACACTTGTACTTCAGAAGAGTAGGTTTGTTAGTTACTATCTTAGTACTGTACTTCACATGAGTATGTCCGTATATATGACATATGCAGTTTATCTCACTGCGTAGTTCAGTATATAACATCTTAGCATTGTACTTCACATGAGTAGGTCAGTTTATATGATATTTGCACGTGCACTTTACCGCACGTGAGTAGGTCAGTATAGTTTATCTCAGCGATGTACTTCACACATATGATATATGCACTTTCCCGCGTGTGAGTAGGTCAGTATATATGAGCAAGCTGCAGAGAAAAAGGTCCTTAAACAAAACCAATGAAATGCAAGAAAACAAGGAATTCCATCTGACGTAACATTTCTAATTTTGTACATTTTTCGAGGCAGAAAAAACAGGTTGCTCTAGCCTGTACGCATTCGGTGTGTTTAAGTTTCTGAAAACATACAAATAAATTTTCCGACACAAAAAAATTGCCCTATGAACCTTTTCTCAGACGCTGCCTTATATTATCTCAGCAGTGTACTTCACATATGTAGGACAGTGTATATACCCAATCTATAAACTCCACGCTCCTTTGCTTTAAGGAAAATCTGCACTCTACTGGTATCATGTCTGTCTGTACTTTGATACAGTTCTCTCTCAATGCTGAAATTCTGCAAATCTATATTTCCTTTCATCTCTCTATTCAAGCGCTCAATTGCATTTAAATGAAATGGTACCGTAAAATCTAGAAAAAAAATGATATCCAATCATTATAATTATAAAATAAAATATCTGATTATAATGTATTTAATTTCTTGGAACATTTTGATTAAGTTTTCTGTTAAGATCTATAATAGATTTAATGCCTCCTATATCAACTAGATCGTGAAGTTTTTCAAGAGCGTATTGCAAACGCCATGACACGTGTAAAGTCGCAGGGTCATGGTGTACACTATATACAGTGAAATTGCATGAGGGTATTTGAATTAGTGTTGTTTCAACAATCGCAGTGTAACAAAAAGTGTAACATAGAATCCGTTTACATGACTGACAGTAATTGATATTAGGGCTAAATGACAGTCAAGCTACGCTTTTCTCACGCTTGCTCTACTAGAGATACGCTTTTAATTACGTTATCTCTACATTGGTGCAACGTGACGGCGATGGCTAATCTTATATAATCTTATCCCTTCACTGCTCTTTTTACGATCACAATACACTATTTCACTATATTATATACTACTCAACCATCTTCTATTTGTCTTTCAAACGGCAAAGATGAAAATCCAAATCTTAACGGAAGCGGGGTGGGCATAGTGAGGCTAAAACAAAGATTTTCATCGGAAAAGTATTTTGATGAATTCAAGCGATCTCAAAAACTAAACAGTCTGTTGTATTGATATGGGATAATCTCTTGTTTTTATTACTGATATAAATACAATTTTTATTTCGAGGATTAATTGCATCATAAATAGACTTTTAAATTTTCTATTGCATTTGACTTGGACTATAGTATATATTTATATTTTTGAAAATACTATTGGACTGTTTCAAGTAAGAACAAATTGTGTTTCAAATGTTAAATCAATACTTACCACCTGGATACAAATATGCGTTTAGAATTGTTTCTTTGTCACTGGTGATATCAGCACTCATCAGAAAAATATCCATATCTTGAACGATATATATATATAAAGCACTAAATTTCTGAAGACACGCTGATAATTTTTTTGGGACGATCTGTCCATCCCTTCCTCAGGAAATAACATACATAACACACACTCGCACGCAAACGCGCACCCAACTGTAATACGGTTGAGATGTCACATGTTACATGATTATACAAATTCGAAAGACGTCAACTTGGATACAATGTTGGCGTTCTTTTTATTTTAGGTAGGCCTATATTTCAACATTTATGAATACAAATAAGCATCATAATATCTCATTTTGATTTTGCAAGAACGGAATATTATCTTCCTAAACAAAATATATTTCACATCAGTATTAAATTGACATCGGATTGAAATCAAGTAAAGGGTACTAATTCTTAGAGTTCAACGCGTTCAAATGTAACAGAATGTACAATTTTTATCAGTTTTTTTTTGTTACACCTCTGTGAAAAAAAATGGCCAAGAATTAACCTAAATGTATTACTTAATGTAAAAAATTTCAGATACTAAAGCATAAATCAATAGAATGTCCAGGACATAGATACAAATCCGGTAAAAATGGACAAACACGGACCTCTGGAAACCAAGAGGTGGGATCAGGTGCCACGGAGGAGTAAGCATCCCCTCTCGATCGGTCACACAACCGCCGTGAGTCCACAGTCAAGTCCAATGAAACACGTGATGAGTGTATCCTCGTCACAATTGGTACAGACGTCTCAACAACCGCCAACGAAAAGGCAACTCAGCATTTCACTTAGTGAAACAGAGTAGTCGCAAATAAGCCAATTATACCGACCGTAAAATTTGCGGAACGTTTATATTAAACGCGGTTTTCGATATCTCTGTGTCAATAATTTGTCAGTGAGTAGTTTACCTCTGTATGTGAAATCTTCATATGTTGTTCACACCCTGACATATCGGATCATTTGTGAAATATAAACTCCATATGTTGGTGACTGTGGAATATTATTACTTAAACGTTGGAAATTTACTATGGGAAAGCCGAAATCGTCGCGTTTGTCGTATAGCTTAATTGCAAATTTCACGTCTGTGTCTATAATTAGTATAAAGCGTGTGTGCTTGATTCTGTTGTACCTTTAATTTCTAGTCCGCTGGGATATATCGCATTGACATATGTATGAAGATTGTCATTATTAATTGACAAAACGTCGTCGATATATCTAAATGTGAAATTAAAGGACACCGCTAGCTTTATCTTCTTTGGATTCAGCAGTTTCTGAATGAAGTCTGCTTCGTATGAATAAAGAACAGGTCGACCAAGAAAGGGGCACACTTGGCTCACATAGGAATGCCGACAGTTTGTTGAAAGACAACGTCTCCGAACATTACAAATATATTGTGTATTAGAAATTTCAGCATGTCTTTTATATCAACTTCAGTGTATTTATGCGTAGAATCAAAGTGGTGTTTGACAAAATAATTATCATGATAACCAATCACTAGATATTTAAATTTTTAGGTACCACCTTTAGTGAAAAAAATAGTTGTCTATGATGCTAAAAAGTCTTTCTTTTAATTTTTTATGTGGAATAGTTGTGTAAAGAGTTGAGAAGTCGTATGTTTTCATACTGTGAATTTGAGAAAAAATGTGTGCCTTTATATTTTCTAAAAGTTGTTTAGAATTTTTAAGTATCTGATTTACACCACTTCTGGAATAAGCAACTGTACAGAATTGCTGAAGTTTCTCCTTAACGGCTGTCAATATCTTGGTAAGGAGTAAAGATAAAGGTTTGGTAGAACATTTGCTGGATCCTGCTATGTACCTTTGCTTATATGGGGTTTCATGAAGTTTAGGTATCAAATATAAAGATGGTAGCTCAAAATCAGTATCGGTTGTAGGCACATCAAAAGAGCGTAATATGGACACGTGATTTTGAAGGATCTCGTTCTTTGAAAGTGAGCTAAGTGTGTATGTAGGATTACCAGAATTCGTGTTAAACCCTGGTTCTTTAAATAAAAAATTATATTTATTTGCCTTGCAAATAAAAACTATATTATTTGAGGCTTTGTCTGCTGGGACCAGTGCATATTGGTCATGATATCTATCCAGTTCAGTTACTACTTCTGAATCACTAAATACAGAGGGATAACGTGTTTTCATAGTTCATAGTATTCAAGTTTTCGAATACGAGATTTTATTAACCATCGTATGGCTTTTACCCATTCAGACAAAGTGTCTTGTTCCACGTCTTCATGTTTGGCCCATCGTCTTGCATAATCTTCGACAGAATTTATAAGTAAATAAATCAGTGAAATTCTGACGCCAATTAAAGGAACGGGATTCGCGGTATTTAGGACCTCATAAAATAGGATTTTTGAGGTTTTCATTTTCAACAATAGAAACGTTGCCAGTGATAACATGCCCGATAGGATTATATCTGAAGGGAGATGATGCACATAAAGATGTGAAGGTGTTGTGTAGAAGAAATTATAAGTCTGTTATATAATGCAATATTTGGAATTAAAACGAGTCGCAACGTCATAATTAATTCTCTTGGCTGTTGAAATTGAACATTTCTGGCAAGCATATCTTGGGAACCGTGATTTTTTGTATGGAAGCTAAAGATTACATCATCTACCTTTCGTATTTTTCTATCAACGAAATATTTTTAACGATAAGCAGGTCATTATTTAATATTCAGAGAGTACTTGGCCGGAATTCTGTCCTGATTTTAAATTTAAGTACCTTGTTTTGCTGACCCACCATTCTGATGCGAAGGATATTCAATGTGATTCAGTAGCGGATTGCTAGGCGTATTTTTAAACATCTGAAATGCGTCTACAGAATTCCAAATTTCAAAAATTGTCTGAAAAATTGTCTGCATAAAAACCAACCCCTAACGAAATATTGCCTCGATTACTCCAATATAGTTATAGAAATAACTATGGAGGGAATAAGGCGCGAGCGCAGAGCTAAATATTTTAACTCTGCACCCATCCAAATCTAAATCCTCGGTCCCTGCCTCAGGTGATGTTTTTTTTTTAAATTGCGCGGTAGTTTTAAAAGGTAGCCAGCCAGTCCCAAGTTCCCCTTTGACAATTATCTAGATCTACCACTGTTGTATATGTTAATTGCATAATCAAAATGCATATAAAAACCTTTTTTGTACCAGGGAAAACATTTTCATTTTTTTTTTTTTGACCCACAACTTTTGATTTGCTTCCTACGGTACTGACTCTCAAGTCACACATTCTTCCATTTACTTTACCTCTGCCCACATCTATTTTCTATTTTAAAATCCGAAAACTAGAGGGGGAAATTCTATTCCAGGGTATTTGTCCCGCCTTATGGGAAACTGTACTGACTTTCTGTAAGGGGGAATATTATGATGGACGCTTTTTCTTCCCGTGGAGTAAAGTCCAAGATGGGCCCGTTTTTTATGCTACAACAATCCAGTCCAATTAAAAACATAGCTCTCATTTCTCTACGCAACAAATCAGAAACAGTAGTAGCGATGAGAGGTTTATTTTAATAAGATTGATTGTTATTGGGTTCTCTACTTCAATCATTACAAACTTGTCACCACTAAATCACTGAATAATTGTTCCGTGTGACGTTAAAATGCCATTCAAACAAACAAACATAATATTTCATACTTTAAAATACTCGGGTGACATCAGCCTGGTGCGATCTGTCTTAGGTCCATGTGTAGGTGTTACATTAAAGTTAAATACTCCTCAGGAGAAAATTCCCTGAATTGTAAATCTATAATGTAACATAAGTATCACATTCAAATTTAAGAGCATGGCTACTCGTTCGCCACGAAATCGTCATGGGAAAGTGGGTTAAATTTTTTAGACAACAAAAATTATAAAGAAAATTAATCAGGTAACTTCTGTCAGGAATATGTGAGGGTCCATTCTTTATCCGAACATCTTCTAAAACCCCATAAAAATCGTCATGTACGTTATACCACCTACATGTAATCAAAGGACCCACTTATAAAGGTCGGTCCTGAATGTAAGGTACATCACTCGGTGAGAATATATTTGAATATTTTGCCTTGTTATTAGCGATTCTCGTTCGCACTTAATTGAATACATAATGTGAATCTAGCAAAACAGAATACCAGTTCTTATTATTGCCCGGCATTGCTATAGTGCACCCGATCACGACTCATGAAAAAAGATTCAAGAATAACTAGAAAAAAAAGAAAAAAAGAAAAAATGATATTGCCGTGTGTGTGCGTTATATAAATACACGCGACATCTCAATACATGAACAGAGCACGTGATATCAATATTTAATGTCAAATTCACTATCTGTATCGTTAAGATTTGAAAAGGGTGGGCGGCCATTTAAAATTAGTTTCACATTTTGAACCTCCATATAACTTTCCCGATTTGGTAATTTGACATTACTTATTATTTTTGCTGGTTTTTATAAGAAAGGAATAGATAATTGTTGATTTAAATTCATTTTCAATTATTGCACTTATTTAACCTATTTTAAATCAACAAATACATATGCTTTTATTAATTAGGCTACATCATGTGAAAACCGTCCGTACATATCTTCCAGTCAGAAAATGTGCCGTAGTTTTTTGTTTTGTTTTTACGTAAAAAATTAAATTCTATGCATTATACGCAATATCATTTTTTTTTCTAACGTGCGTTAAATGCAACGCCAAATATATCTATGCAGTAAAAACTGTTGCTTTTTTCAAAATCAATCCAAAACTAATATATATCGAATTCATTTTCGAACTTTCACGTCATTTTACTATTTATGACGTAGATTTTCGTAAGGACCCTTTCTATTTGACGCTGCCCATATATATATATATTGAAATCGAAGGGGTGACTTTTTATTTCAAATAAACAGGGGTACAAAATAAGTGGATCATAATAGTATTAAAGCGAAAATCATTCCAAATGAATCGGGGTTTTAATGTGATAGGATTTGATATAAGTGATATATATATATATATATATATATATATATATATATATATATATATATATATATATATATATATATATATATATATATATATATATATATATATATTTAGCAACATCATCTTAAGTTTGAACACATATTCTTATATTGGTCTGAAAAAGAGAACATGTGCTACCTTTCATGTATGTTCTAACACTAGTCAGCAACTTCAGCTGTTCTTCTCTTGGACTCATTTGCAGACTTCCAAACAACAACAACAGGACATTTGTTACTGTGTTCCTGTGAAGAAGCACAAAGAGAAGATCGAAATTAGTTTTGATTTTAAAAAATAAGCTTTCGCTTTAGTTTACTTCATTTAAACATTACTTTGTTAAGCAAATTTCTTACAAATAAAGCTAAGGCGACTGATATAAAGAATGCTTTAAAATGGTCGAGAATAGAACTGAATAGATAAAAGAAATTTAAACTCTACACATGTAACCTTAAGAGTATGAATGTCGTCAGAAAAAAAGCAAAGAGAACCGGTCAAAAATTTGAATATATTTTGGAATTCATAGTCAGATAATTCATTTTTCTGGAGCCCACCACAAAATAAATTATACATCGGATATCGGAAGTTTCGTTTAAAACCTGCCATTACGATAAAATATGTCATTACATTTATGTTTTTGTTCTGCCTTTTCATTTGTCCTGAGTCGGTCACGTGTTCTATCGTTTAGAATGAAATCGCACAGTAATTGTAAACCGGATAATTTATTAAAATGCACTTCTATGACTTTAGGAATCTGTTTCAGCTGAATTCCATCTGACTGCATGGAAAAGTGAGACAAACCTGAGAGATTGATAGAACTTGATAAATATCTCTTTCAATGGTCGAAAATAATGATTAAAGTATATTTAATTTTTTCAGGGAAACATAATATATACGTACCCCATCATCTTTATTCCCTCTAAAAAGTCACCAGGGCAGGGGTGTACGTCAAGGCGGTCATTATGTTCTTTGGAAAGTTTGATACAAGTTTCTTGCAGAAACTCTGTTAAAGGTAAAATATTTACGTAAATGTAAAACGTAAAAAGAGTAATTTGATATGAAACCCTAAAAGAGTAGTGACCCTATTGTGTTTACGGTTTTTTTTATTTCGACAGAAACTTTAACAACTGTAGGTAGTAAATTTAGACCTGTACCATGGGGAAAAAACAATTCAATGAGTATTCCTTAATGCGCAATGTCAATACCCCTGTCCACCGGTCACACCCGCTACGGTTTCCTGAAAATATATTTATAAAATTCATTTAGAAACCCAAGCGTCTTTGGAAACTCCAGCATCTTTTTATATCCACTCCATTGTACTTAAAGGCCTTGTCTCTTATATGGAAGGATCCAGGCTGGACTGTGACTCTCCCTTGTTATACGTCGAGTTGGGAAGTTACCATCAGAAATCTAACAACAATTCAGAATTCAAAACGACCGAAGTCAATTTCATTTTAGTGTTGTATAAACAATTGTAGTATAACTGGATGTGCTCACTTAATCTCGATGATATTAAAATTTCTGTTCCGTTTCACGTGGCTAAAATTCTAGATTCTTTTCTTCAATAATATAACTGATGTATCTTACCTACTGATATATCTACGGGAACGTATCTCAATATATCTTGCTGCTTTAGTATTCCGTCAATTATCATTCTTGTCTTCTTTGAGTTTCCACTCCCTAAATCTATTAATGTGGATGGAAAATGAATACTTCCGGTCAATTCCTGAAATGCAAACAAATACACTATATACAGATACACACTTAAAGGGGCATTAGCAGTTTTTTATTTTCATAATTTGTTTTTCCCTTTTTTACTACTAAGATTGATATAAAATAACAAAACTAGGTATAAAAATTATTAAAAAATTGCTTGAGAAACCCAGGTCTGGCACTTTTTCAATTGCAGTTCATTAACTCAACCTTACTATCTGTATAAGAATACCACACTAGACCTGACTTTATTTTCACAAAATATATAGGAATATAAGACTTTTTTATGCCTCTGTATAGCTATTATTTGTTATTGTACAAGTACAAGTAGTAAAAGTAAAAAATATATATTTGTAAACACGGTTAATGCCCCTTTGAAAGTGAGTGTAAGAGGTTAAAAAGATACACAATTAATGAAGATATGATGACTAAATAGGTAAGTTGATTTATAGGTACTCTTACACAGGAGGTGAACAAATTTCATTTAATCCTTTTGAAATGAAAACATATCAATTTCACTGTTTTAAAAATTCCACCCCAATGATGATGCATATGACTAATGTATATAATTTATCATATTTATGACCATGTTCGATTATATAGAAATAAAAAAGCAAGATTGTATTACTCTGCCGTATTTTTTAAAAAATGTGCGATTTAGTAACAATTTCTTTGATTTTCAATTACTAATATATGCAGAGTCATAACTTGATGTTTTCACAATGACCTAGTACTTTTTCGTTATATTTTGTTTCAGTAAAAATGATTCTCTAATTATTGTGTTTGTTGTTTCTATTTCCGGAATAGGACATTAATGTAACAGCAGAAGAAATAGTACGATCGCGCGTTGCCCGGAACTGGGAACTAATTTATTGTAGCAAAAACCAATACCGGTTAGTTGTATTACAAACACGGATATACATGTATGACACTCCTCCCTGTGTAGTTTCAATTTATATAAAAAGAAACAAATGATAAGATTCATTGTAATTACTGTAGGTGAAAAGTTACATGTCAATAATTGGCTAATGCACAGTCTTACAATGTAATTCAGTTTCACTGCATTAAAATGTTTGTGATAACTGAAACTAGTTAATCTTTATGTTGCTTAGATGTAAATCAGAGTGGTGTTTGACATAATGTTTGATATGTAAAATAGTTTTGTACATGTTTTTTGAAGTTTTAAAAACGAAATAAATATATGATTGCACGATTTTGGTTTGTACTATTTTAAAATAAATATAATAAACTTGACAAAACAAAGTCAGTCAATCTCAGTATGTCAAAGAGTACATATTATCTGAGAAAAGTGTATTTCACTCGTGGAAATCTGAGATCATTTGCAGGTCCCAAAATCTTTATCAGACCGTTAAAACGGATGCAAATCACAATATTGGAAGTGACGAAATCAGACACTTTTTGAGCAACGAAGATGTATACAGTTTAATGAAACCTATTCGTCGGTCATTTTCCCGCTCAAGGGTCGTAATCGACACCATGTGGGACGGTGATTTAACAGATGTCAGTAATATTTCATCTGATAATGACGGATTGAAATTTTTATTGGTTGTTATTGACATTTTAAGTCGATTTTTATTCATGGTCCCTTTAAAAAATAAGCAGCAATAAATAGTTTAAAGTCAGTATTTAAACTGGAGGAAAACCACACACCCTGAGAACGGACAAAGGGAGCGAATTTAAAATTCGTTGGGTGAAGACATTTTTTTAAAAATGAAGGTATCACTTTTTCTCTACACGCAGAATGAAGCCAAAGCAAACTATGCTGAACAAGTCATCCGGACTGAAAAGAACCTGATGTATCGTTATCTCCTCTAAAATAGAACCTGTCGTTACGTAGACGTTTTACAAGATCTGGTTATAACAGACGTCCCCATAGATCTTTGGGTAACATTGCACCATCAACAGTCAGCAAAAACAATGCCGATGAATAGACTTGTCGGATAAATAACGAGAAGTAAGACTAACAAAGATATTCCGAAAAACAAATTGGTGAGGGGAAAAAATAAACATGATTTTCAGATTCAAAATAAAAGATGACGTACGCATTTCACAGCTGAAACATCCATTTCAAACAGATTATCAGCAGAAATTGACTAAGGGGTATTTTAAAGTGACCCAGAGATACAAGAGAGATGGAATACCCTGTACAAAATAAAAAAAATTAACTGAAGATCCAATAGAGGGTACATAATGGGTAAAGATTAGTCAATTACAGCAGATCTGCATCTATACAACGGACAGAGCTAGCCGGACCAATGATGATGAATAGTCAGACGTACGTCAGTGACCCAAAAATCTTTTTTATCCATTGCATTAAATATTTTCAACACCAATATATTGTTCATAAACTTTTTATTCATGGGTGTTATTGCCTTCAATCAATCGTCAAAAGTACGATGTCACATTCACTCACTCTTTCTTTTATTTCAATTATTAATTATGTGATAGTGAACATAAATTCGATTTATTATAAAATATTATAAATTGAAGAAATAAAACATTAAAAAGCTATTGTCTTTATAACTTGTTATTTATCCACAGCATTTAATTTATACCACATCTGTACATACATATCTCTTTTTAATAAATCAATAATCTATTTATAACTACAGTGTTAAGGGAATTCCCTAGGCAATTAGTCACCTTCTTGATTAATTAAATTTATTTATTGGTTATTTGTTTTCCCGCCTAAATTTGTTGATTCCTTTGTGTAATTCTTTGTCTTGGGCACTTCTCTACTTGAAAGTCAACATGAACAAACATATGAACTAACATATGTAAGTTACTTTTATTTATATATTCCTCTCAACTTGTCTGTATTTTTATAACATTTTGTATAACATGTGAGATCTGTCTTATAAACATATTCTGAAAATAGAATTCTGTGTTGTTTACAGAACTATTCACAAGTATTGTCTGACTAGAACTCTAAGAAGATAAAGAAGGACTCTGTTCCACACACACACACACACACACACACACACACACACACATATATATATATATATATATATATATATATATATATATATATATATATATATATATATATATATATATATATATATATATATATATATGGCGTAAATTGTGGAGCCGGACCTGGCTCAGTCGGTAGCGCGCTCGACTCTGGATCGTGAGGTCGTGAGTTCGAGTCCCGCCGGCGACAGGTTTGGTTTCCTGTCTTTCGGATGAGACAGTAAAAGCTGGAGGTCCCGTGTCACAGTAGGTGTTGGCACGTTAAAGAACCCTACTGCTCAATGGCCGTAAGTGCCGAGCATAGGCCAAAATTTGAAGCCCTTCACCGCATTTGGTGACGTCTCCATATGAGTGAAATATTCTCGAGTGGGACGTTAAACAACAATAAACAAACAAACAGCGTAAATGTGTGCAAATTGTCTAGAACCCATGTATTGGGTTCAAATTCCAAATGACACACTGTCTACCGGAGTCCAGTCTATATGATCATATCATGAGACTGCATGTATCAAAATATGTCCAAATTTCTGAGAGATTGTCTTAGGGTTTGATTATCCAAAGATCCCTTTAATATGTCAACTATTAAATAAAAAAAAATAACAAAAAAAAATAATAACGTTATTTCCCGATATTGCCAGGCATAGATTGCTCTATTACATGAACCGTCAAATGTCAAATTTTTCTGTAAATTTTGTGTGAAATAGGCCTGTCTCTGTTAAAGAGGTGATACTTAATTTTGAAGCCAATAAATTGATATTGATGGATGGGTCAAACTCTGAACAGTTTTACGAAAAAAAAAAAATTACAGAACTACAGTCTGTTTTCTGGCATGATTACAGGGGAATCCAGACCAGTTTTCATCTCCAATACTGAAGAGCGTCACAAGAACCGTAACTCTTTATAGCATCTATGTACAAAATGTAGATATTGTTGGCTTTTTAGCAGATCTTAAAGCTTTATTTCAGCTTTGATATTCGTTTCACTATCAATTTTATTTCATAATATTATTAATCTATTCCAATAGAATGTCACTACTTATTTTTCTTCTTTGAACCGATTGGGCAAATATGACATCATATTTTGACACCAAAAAGGACATTTTTCAATTAAAATAAATTACAATTTTGGCATTTTAATTCATCAAGGATGGAAACACTTTATTTATCATCAGAACTCTCCCAAATATAAGTAACCAATTTTAAATGATAGATGTTTTGTCAATCCAACTTTATGAAAATTATAGCTGTTTTTAATAAACTCAATATAGTGAAAAACGGAAAGTGAAATCCTGTTTCCATGGCAACCGTTACTATATCATAAGAACACATATTTTTTCAAGCATTATTAGTCATACTCTATACTGTTTTTAAGTTTAATGAAAATCGTTGACATGCCTCGGCCAATCAATTTTGATATTTACATAGAATTGATCTTAAATGGTTACAAGGAATTAATATCAAAAGTCAATGTTTACTCCTCCATGGTACCTGAACCCAGACGTCTACGCTTGTCTAGTGATCACCAGAGTTGTATATCATCTCCTGAAGATTAATGCATTGGTATATGTATTTTTTATTAGCAGTTAATGAAAATAAAACACAGTATTAGAGTTGCATTGGTGTTGTATAACGGATTGATCTTTCTCACACACCTTTGTTGTACCTCTCCTTGATGTATTGGTGTTGTATAACGGATTGATCCTTCTCACACACCTAACGTCCTAACATCTTTAAAACACAAGCTCGGATCTCTTGTTTTTCTCCTTGGTGTTGTATAATGATTAGATCTAACCTCTTACACAAACCCTGATCTCTTGTTCTGCTACTTGATGTTGTATAATGACTAGATCTAACCTCTTACACAAGTATAATGATTAGCTTTTTTTCATAAATAACTGTAAGCCCTGCAATAAGACTTCTCTACATTCGAAGGTTCTCATTTAGTCCCGTAAGACATATACAGTGAAACTTGTATATAACGACCTCCTTATGGATACAAGAAATCCCATCTTTACAGGGAGGTGGTCTTTATATAGAGGTTGATTTGTACACAAATGGTACTATTGGGGACAGCAAAAATGGTATATGTGACCAGGTGGTCTTTATACACAGGTGGTCGCTAAAGCAGGTTTTACTGTATACCCGTCGAGTTGTTTGTTTTGTCCTTCATTAGTGAAATGAATGTGAAACACATACATGAATACAGCACCAAGCCAAATGTGAGTCGACTAAAATGATTTTCTTACAGATTTCTATGCTAAACTTTATTTGTAAACATTTGTACATTTGCGGTGAAGTCTATAAACTATCTTTCTTAATTTGCTTGGAATTTGTCAGTTTCTTAACACGAAATATGCGATTATTTGTAAGTAACAAGCGACATTTCCATCTTTGGCCATAGTAAGTGGTGTCAACATAATACTTACTGCAAAGGTACTGCTTCCCGGATATAAAGTTTAAAACCAAGATCAGATGATGATGATGATGATGATGATGATGATGATCAATAACCTTTTTATAGATATGAAGATGTTGACAAGAATTGACGAATGCGTTACTTTTAGCACGTATTTCAAAAATCGTTGAATTATCATAGAAACCTGTGGGTTTGATTTGATTTGATTTTTTGATTTTACGCCATACTCAACAATCTTTCAGTCATATGATGGCGTCCAGTTTTTATTGGTGGAGGAGAAACCCCGGTTACCGGGTAAAGACCGCCGACCTTCCGCAAGAAAACTGGCAAACTTTACCACTTAATTCGAAATTACTCCAGCGGGATTCGAACCAGAGGTGAGAGGCCTTATGTTTTAAAGCGCAATGCTCTAACCACTCGGCCACAGAAATATGCGAGGCCCACGGAGGCCCCCTAGAAAGCTGTGGGAGATTCGCAATAGTTGACTAACATTTGGTACAATTAGCTTTGCAAACCATAAAGATTGACAGTGATAATTTAAGTGAAGCGTTAGATGACAGTTATGTACAGTCTTGTATTGCGGAGTGCTACTTGATATAACAATTTTGACTGTTTTGGGTTTTTTTTTGGGGGGGGGGTTCTGTTTTTTGTTTTGTTTTTTTTTTTTTTGTTTTTTTTTTTTTTTGTTTGTTTGTTTTTTGGGGTTTTTTTTGTTTTTGTTTGTTTGTTTGTTTTTTTTGTATGAATCAAATTCAACCTTTTTTTAATAATTTGATTTTTCAACGCAGGAATTCAATTTTCATGAGGAAAAATTTACTTAAAAGTGCTTTAAATGCTGTTGGTGGTGCTTGCCCTTATGTACCTCCATACATTTAGTATTATTGAGGTTATTGTAACAAAGATCGGAGTAAAGATTTACGCGCTTCACTGATTACAGTGCCTGCGTTACATTTCACATGGTCATTGTTACGTCACAGATACACTGTAAAAGTTTGCTATAGTTGGACATGTTAATGGCAACCTATCGTTTTTCACTGTTCTATGTTTAGAAATTTGAAAATAAAGTACAAATAATGATATATAATACATAATTTAGTTCTTTTCCCGAAAAAGTGTCTTGAAATATGCATTGCAAAAATAAAAATATGCGTAAATGAGTTTCATCACTTTATCCTTTCCGATTGTGGTATTATGAATAACATGGCAACAATATTGATAAAAAAAACATAAGAAAATTATATTTTTCATAAATTTCTTTTAAGATCCATTATAATATTCAGTATGACTACATTTACATTATAAGTAAATATAAGATGACGTAACGGGTCAAAACATGTAACTGTCGTGTAGAACTGTGGATATTAGAATAGCCATAAGACTACCAGTATACACTGCCATAAATAATTCTTGCTTTTCCTTTACATTCAGTTTATTTGTCAGACAATTTGTTTAAGTAATAAGGTGGTGTTAACGTTAGAGTAAGATGTCTTCGTCAGAGCCAGATTGTCAAACTTACCCTGTTATAAATGTAAATGTGAAATGAACACACATAAACTTACATGCATACCTACAGACACAGAAGAAAGTGACTTCGGGAGTGAGATGAGACGTACATGTCGTCTCGAGGAGGCTAAGCCAGGGAGCGACAAAGTATATAAGAATGCGGCTCGATCCGGTGTAATAAGCTAAACGATAGAACGTTGGTCTAAATTTAGTCAGTGAATGACGTCTGGAAAATTTCAAAGCAAATATTGATAGAAATTTGAAGTTCTTACCTCGGCTAAAAGAGACCTGAGGCATTTCAATTTGACTCGGATTTTCAATCAAATGTGCACGTTTGTCGAGGTCAATATGCATGCAGAACTATTTTGTCTGAACTTTAACTGCGAGTAAAATTCTGTCTTATACGGACAGTTTACGTTCTGGACAGAAATAAAGATAGATATATCAAAGAAATAAGTACGAAGTCAATTTTCAATGTTCCCTTTACACAATAACAATAGAGCTACGTGTTCATTTGTCCACATTCGGTGAATGTTCAGGTGGGCTTTCTTGGTGAGATATCTCAGTTGTTCTATTGTATACTTGTGGCTTGTTCCTTCACCCTCGTAGAGATTAAACCTCTCTCCTTTTTCAAATGTAATATCCATATCCAAAGAATCTGTAAAAAAGTAATAAAACAAGACATATTCAATAGGTCTTTGTTTGTTTTTTTACCGGATTTGTATCTATGTCCTGGACATTCTATTGATTTATACTTTGGTATCTGAGATTTTTTATACTATTACGATACAGGGATTAAAAGTACATTGTATTATAATCATTATACAAAAGTCACAGTTTTGGCTAAAAAAAAGTCAATTGTTTCTGTCAAAAAGACTTCTTCTTGAGCTTGAAGTTCCGAAATTAAAGGAGGTCTCATGCAAGGTTAAAAAGAGATTAAAATACTTGAAATGTATTCCCAAATTTATCTAAGTGAAACCAAAACTTGTTTTATAAATAGGTGACTGTTTTTCATGTTGTTATCGGAGATTGCTAAGGCCTTCTAATATTTGAATATCTGTTACCTATAGAAATCGCCTACACAAATTCTTGTCGATATCAATACAACATTATATACAAATATAAAAATGGAAATAAATGTACAACATATTCTTGAAATGAAAAATGAGATAGTGGTCTACTTTCCTGCCAAATCAATGGTCATAAAAGGTTTTTCAAAGAAATTCACATATTCTTATTATTGACTGTAATATTACAGAAATACTGACTTTGAACGAGTTTCTTTTATCACTGTGACTAAATTTATCACAAAGTATCTTCCTCTTGTATATGAAATTGTCTCACGACCAGGTTCCAACACATGAAGTTCACCAGCATATACAGGTGAGGAAACGATTAAAGTGACTGAAGATTGACAAAAATAATCAAGCTGGTTTCATTTCAGATAGACAGTAGTATATCTGAGACGACTTTGGCAATACAATTTTTATTTTAAAATTTGAGCATGAATGATATTTTTTCAGAGCCCTGCATCTATCTTATATTTGAGTTCAACTATAGAAGTCTTATTGTCAGGCAGAAATGTGTTGAGCTTCTGCTTTGGACATTTGCATTGGCAAAACTATAACATAGGTTACCTCTATATTTTCAATATATATATATATATATATATATATATATATATATATATATATATATATATATATATATATATATATATATATATATATATATATATTTGTGTGTTTGTGTGTGTGTGTGTGTGTGTGTGTGTTTTACTGCACATGAATAAATCACTATATATTATCATTTACTTTACCTCATATTTATGATTTCTCAAAATTTTACCTCAAATGAATAGGTCTTTTTATGTCATCTTAGCATTGGTGTTACATCAGTAAGTCGTTATATAATATATATTTACTGCATTTCACATGTGTAGGCCCTTTTACATGTTATAAGCACTTTGCTTCCCATGGGTAGGTCGGTATATAATATATGTTCTTTACCTTACATGGGAGGGTCACTATATATTTGATACACTTTACTTCACATGAGTAGATCCGTATCTATAATAAATGCACTTTACCTCACATGGGCAGGTCAATTCATATTTATATGCACTTTGACTAACATGGGTAGGTCGATATATATTTATACGCACTTAATATGCACTTTGCCTCACATGGGAAGGTCAGTACATATTTATATGCACTTAGCCTCACATGGTCAAGTCAGTACATATTTATATGCACTTTGCCCCACATGGGCAGGTCGGTATATATTTACAATACCTAATCGATAAACTCCATGCTTCTTTGCTTTAAGGAAAATCTGCACGCTGCTATTCTCATCCCTGTCTGTACTTTGGTACAATTCTCTTTCAATGCTGAAATTCTTCAAATCTATATTTCCTTTCATCTCCCTATTCAAACGTTCAATTGCATTTAAATGAAATCGTTCTGAAATATCTGGAACAAGTATATATATATATATATATATATATATATATATATATATATATATATATATATATATAATATATATATATATATATATATATATTATATATATATATACAAATTAACCTCTATATTAAGACCACCTCCCTACATAGACTGGTTTTGTTTTATCCCTGAGGCTGTCTTTATATACAAGATTCAATGTATGATTATTTTTCAGAACATTTTGATTGAGTTTTCACTTCATAATAATTCAAATAAATATACTCTATTTATATTTCTTTAAATCCCTTTCGCAGAGAAAGTAGACCGCCCTACCATCTCATCTAAAACCTCAGTTCGATCATGAGGTGATGGGCACGAGTCAGACAATCGATGGGTACGAGTCATCCAATTCACTTAGGTAATAGTTGTTATGGGTACGAGCTGATAACCCATATTATGAACTTATTCATTTGAGGTAGCCCGGAATGTTACACAACACAATTATATTTATTGTCTGTTCGAATAACTGACAGGTTATTGATACAGGGATATCGAAAATCGCGTTTGATGTCAACGTTCCGCAAATTTTACGGTCGGTATAATATCCTTGTTTGCGATTACTCTGTTTCACTAAAAGAAATGTTGGGTTACCTGTTTGTTAGCAGTTATTGAGTCGTCTGTGCCAGTTGTGACAAAGATTGGTTTCTCACCTTATTTCATTTCAATTTGAATGTAGACTCGCAGCAGGTTAAAGGTAAAAGAAGTTTAAAGTAATGAAATCATCAACGTCATAACAAACAACAGATTTGTTTCCATTCAAAATTTACACGCTTATTTACTCCTGAGTCTAAGTAAGCATGGCATAAACGGCAACTTATTTCATATGCATAACATCTTTTTCAAATATTTTGAGAGTTATCGTAATACATTTAGATTTAGGCGCTTAAAAATAATGAGGTCTAACATGACCCACTTTATTTCTAACGTAAGGCTAACATAAAGATTCTCGTATGAACAGTATTGTGATATATTAAAACTGTCTATCAAGTTAGAATTTGAATTTTGAATTTTGAATGGTGTTTTACACACAATTTTTCAGTTATATGTTGGCGGTCAGTTTTTAAAGGTAGAAGACAGAACAGGTTACAGTGTACCAGGGAAGAGCCCACCGGCCTTCATGACTTAAAGCGCAATGCTCTAACCATTCGGCCACAGAGGCCCATTAACAAGCTAGACAGTCCGATGAAAAGATACGGACACATTCTTATTTTTTAGTACTATCAGAATATCATTTCAACGATTAAATACATTTCAATTACATTGCAATAACAATACATTTTGCATTGTCGATTTCATTTGACTAAAACCATTTTATGTGCTTTTGTAAAATACAAAAGGGCTATATCAAGTAAAAATGTGTATCAAATTTAAATCAGTACTCACCACCTGGATACAAATATGCGTTTAGAATTGCTTCCTTGTCACTGGTGATATCAACAGTCAGCAGAAAAAGATCCGAATCTTGAACGAAAAATATGTATCAAGCACCAACAGAGAAATTGCAAGAGACTTACCATCTTACCATCGCACGGCTATGTGTGTGTGTGTGTGTGTGTGTGTGTGTGTGTGTGTGTGTGTGTGTGTGTGTGTGTGTGTGTGTGTGTGTGTGTGTGTGTGTGTGACCATTATAGATATATAATATCTTATAATAGATACGAAACGCATATTTTAACAGCACCATTATGTGTCTTGACTGCGTTTCACAACTTTTTGTTTTGGCCAATGCTTATTTATAGATTACGGGGGTGTATTAGGGCCACCTTCATTTTTGTTTATTTCTTGTTTTGCCAATTTGTTTCCTTGGAATTTCCAACTTTTTTTCTCGTTTTGCCAACACTGATTATTTACTTTGTTCCTGAAATACATTGTCTTTATCACAATTTGCATACATTTTTGATAATTATGCATTATTTTAAATTATCTTAATTATTAGTACTTTGTTTGTGTTTTCTTGTCAAAGTTTATAAAATAGGTTTATTGTAAATATATATTTTTGAGTATATAATGCAGATATCATATCATATGTGCGTTATGGAGCTTCATAACAGATTACATAAATATAATATTTAATATGTAACACATATAATAAAGCTTAACAGCAGTTTGATTAGTTGGCATGCGGGAAACTAAACTACATTTATTCAATTCACTTTAAACTTCAACACTTACGCAAAATTACTTCATCTGAGGTTGGCGATGACGTGTTTGTGACGTATGTAAACTGAATGGGGAGAACCGAATAAAAATATTGTGCAGAAAATTCATTTTATTCTAGACAATTTTGTTTCTGATCAAATATGCGCTGATGTTAGATATAATCAAAAATGTAGGCCTAAATTTATGTATAAGAATTAATCAATATTTACAATATGTTTTACGTATTTAATTTCTGCTCCAGTATTTGACTTGGAACTTTTTGGCAACTCGACAGAAAGAGAATTCACATTTTCATCCCCAGTTATATTCTACCTTTGATATATGTTCTAACACTAGTAAGTAACTTAAGCTGTTCTTCTCTGGGACATCCTTGTAGACTTCCAAACAACAACAGGAGAACATTTGTTTCTGTGTTCCTGTGAAATAAAAGAGACCACAATAACATTTGGATTGCAAATAAACAATGATTGATTACCACCACGAAAAGTGTTAAGAACCACTTGAAATACGTCTTTCTTTTGTAATCACATAGTTCAAGACATATGTTAAGAGCATACAGAAACAAATAATATTTCAGATTTAATACTGTTAATCCGAATTTTTCGAGGGACATAATTTTCGCGATACACGAGTTCTATATTTATTCGCGATATGATATTTTCGCGATTTCGAATGTCCATTTCGTCAAACTATTATTATACTTCATTACGCGATAATTTTGTTTTCGAGAAAGAGAACTCTCGCGAAATTACGCGTAAATAAAATTCTCGCGAATAAAACCGAATTTACAGTCATAGAATGAGATGGCGTACTGAGATGCTAACGATACACAATAATGACATTAAGTCTCATGAATATGTTTTCATTAGATATAAGTTTTTTCACCCGGAGTGGTCACAAAACCCTGTGGAACACATTAAGCTCGCAGGAGTCAATTTATGGACTAGCCAGTTTAACAGATAGATCATACGCATCTGGCGAAGACATTCATAAGCATATCACGTGATTTGTAATACACATATCACGTGATATTGAATACACACATATCATTCATATGAGTATTGTATTGGCCTACTCTATATATACACACTTATGTGAGAAAATAGTGTATATTCATCCTTTATTCAGGGAAATACTACATATACGTACCTCATCATCTTTATTCCCTCTAAAAAGTCACCAGGGCAGGGATGTACGTCTAGGCGGCCGTTATATTCTTTGGAGAGCATAGCACAAGTTTCATGTAGAAACTCTGTAATAGGTAACAAAAACATAACTGTTAAACAACCATTAATTTTATACATAAGAAACGATAGATGGGAAATCAAAATGGCAAACCTACTTTTACTTTTTGGTGTCATTTTAAATTCAAGCATTTTTTCACTAAAACAAATACTCAAAAGTAAGCTGTAGACCTGTTACATGGGCATGTACCAAAACAGAGTGTTCATAAAGGTTCAATGTCTGTTGTGACACGACGCTTCACTTGAAAGTATAATCAAAAAACATCCTGACATTTTTGCCGAAAGCTGTGAAAAGGAAAGGAAGGATCGCTTTTTTTATTATGCATCGAATCAGACCTGAGACCTCCCTCTTGCGAGGGCAAATTTCGAATATGCTAACACTAGTTGTTGAACCCCTATGCTATAACGAAGAAAATGTGTAGACATAATGTACAATAAATACGGAATAATGCAGAAAAACATTAATAAATAACAGAATGTCAACTTGAGTAACAATTTTTCCAGCCAGGATTTAAATGATGAATGCCGGTTATAACATCTCTTAAGTATTTAATTTTCATTCCTTTGGTTTAAAGGTGTTTATATATACATATATATATATATATATATATATATATATATATATATATATATATATATATATATATATATATATATATATATATATATATATATATATATATATATATATATATATATATATATTGAACCCGCTTTACAACGACATTCATTATAACGGTATATTCGGTATCTGACAAGAATTGCTCGGGAACATAAAAAGCACTCATTACAACGGAATATTCGGTATCCGACTCCAACATTAGATTCCGGGAACAAATGTACAAAACTCAGTGTAAATAAACTCTTTACAACGACGTAACATAAAACCAGCTGATCTGGCTTTTGTTATCATTCTTGATTTTCTTCACGGTTGGGTTCATAGGTAAAAATAATTGTCAATAAAAAAATTACACCGTCAATTGTTTTCTAATCTCCACTGATAGGTGATGGCATAGGTGTCAACAATTAGCGCTTGAATCACCCTTACCTGTATGTCAGTAGGCCTAATGTTTATAAACCATCAGTAGGTTTCGTTTGAACTGAACCGACAGGAAGTAAAATACAAGCTGGGTACAGATTAAAAAAATAAGATTGATAAATAAAGAATAAAAAATACACATAGGTGACAAGTTCCGTTAGGCTACATGTTTGTTCCGATGTGGTTACAATGGCGGATCTTTAAATTATTTCAGTACTTGCTATAGCAGTAGACATTTTACTAAAACTTTATTTATGAAACGCATTTTAAGAGAATTGTGTCAGCAACCTCTGCATTTTTTTATTTTAGCAATAAAGTGTCTAAATCAGAATCAGGAGATATACTACTACATTCGGGCATTTTGTACACGATTCATGCATTTTACGACATCACCGATTTATGACCGATTTAATGAAAAAATAATTGCGCATCGATGTTTACAAGATTAACTTGCATAAACTTTATTTATATATCTTCATAGAGATTTTAAGGTTGTTTTAAGTTTATTTATTTACATGTACAAATATATGCGTAAATGATACTCAAGGGAGCTAACTATAAAATACCCACCACATCAAATTCATTACAGTGACAAATTCGATATAACGTCATTCCTACATGGGGAACAAACATGGTCGTTGTAAAGAGGGTTCACTATACATATATATATATATATATATATATATATATATATATATATATATATATATATATATATATATATATATATATATATATATATATATATATATATACATACATACATTTGTGTATATATACAAAAGTCTTGACCAGAGGCACAGCATACAGCGATGGTAAATGTTAGACACAGACAGATCTCGTGTCAATTGGTTACATTTGCAATGGCTCCAAGGTAATAAAACAATAAGAAATGTAAAATAAATTCTGGTCACAATTAATATAGACGACTCAATAATCACGAAGAAAAGAAATGTCATTATTGCTACTGTAAATCAAGATTTCTCCCATCCGTTTGACAACAATTTATCACTAACTAGTTTGACTGTCTATATGAAATGGGCTAGCAGCTGAGAAAAAAAGGTCCTCACGACATAACCAATGAAATGCTAGGAAACAAGGAATTCCGTCCAAAGTAATTCTAGTGTAGTTGTAGTTCTAGATTTTTCGCCCTGGAAACAAAGTATAGCACTCGACTGAGTCCGTTCTCAATATATATTTTTTAAATCCACATATGTTCAGTTCCCCCCTAAAGTGTCCTAAGGACCCATTTCTCACCCGCTGGCTTAAATAATCGTTGGTTGAACATGATCGAGCATATCGGAATTCAATGGCTTCAAAGTTTGGCCTATCCTACTGTCATTGAGCAGTGAGGGTGCTTTAACGTGCCGACACCTACTGTGACATGGATCCTCGGTTTTTACTCTCTCATCCGAAAGGCAGGAAAAGCCAGCCACCTCCGCCGAGGCTCGAACCCGCGACCCTCCGGTTGCGAATCCAGCACTCTATCGCTTAGCACGGCGGCTCTCCGCATTTGCAGAGAATTACTAAGTTCAAATATTTTAATAAGTTTCATCTTAAAATTTTTATTAGCCAATTATTTTCGCCAAATTTTAAATAGATTCGCCAAACGCGAACTTGGCGAATGCTGATTTACATGAAAATTAACGTTCTCCGATTTACAACCAATGTATCTAAAACAAAGTTTTCAGATGGCTTTGTGCAAGCTCTTAATACCATTGAAGATCCTTTATACATCCATCTGTTGCTACATAAAACCTGTGTTGTTCATTGCAAATCTTATTTCAAATTGAGGTTTAGAAAGCAAATTCCATTTTCTAAAAAGTCTGCAACATATCTGTCACCCTTTTTTATAACATGAGTTTAAAAATAGAGATTTATTATCCTTTTTTGTATTTGAATTGTATCATACGTCTGTACCAATTGTGATGAGGATACACCCTCACGTATTTCATTACAGGTACGTGGGTCAAATTTGATGGAGAATTTTCAACTGTTAGTTGTCTCCTTATTTAAGAATTGTTTAGAGTCAATCTATACAATTTTGGTTTTTGTAACATTCATGTATTACTTTGTTTCACTAGGTGAAATGTTTTTTGATGGCAAATTTTGAGACGTCTGTACCAATTGTGACGAGGATACACTCCTCACATGTTTCATTGGACTTGACTTTGGACTCACGGCGGGTGTGACCGGTCGACAGGGGATGCTTACTCCTCCATGGTTTCCAGAGGTCCGTGTTTGTCCATTTTTACCGGATTTGTATCTATGTCCTGAATTCCATTGATTTATACTTTGGTATCTGAGATTTTTTTATATATGTAACAACATCCAAATTTTCTAAAGCAGCTGAAAGTTATCTTCCAGAGCCATTTAGGATTAGGCTCGTGTCATCAGGATATTGAGATAAATTATATTTCTAATTCATCGTTATTTATCTTAATACCTCTTATTTCTGGATTATATTTAATGAGGGTGGATAAAATTTCGGCACATATGAGGACAATATATGGCGCAGCATTAGGATTTAGAACTTTAAAATAGTCTCACTTCATATCATTCATAATTTCTAGTAATTGAATCCTTGCTTGTGGATTATTTATATGCACATAATTATAAGGATCCATATAAGGATCTAAGACTAAATTGAAATCCCCACAAAGAATAAAGTAAGGGTTATCTAACTCTATAAGAATATCTCGAATAAAATTTAAAAAGTTTGGATTATCATTATTTGGACCATAAATATTTATTACAATTAATCTATTATCATCAACTGATAAATCAAGTACTAACAAGTTCTCATCTTTATCCCTTTTTTCGGTATATATTTTTAATTCAAAATTATTATTAAAAAGAATGGCAACACCTCGAGAGTTAGAGCAGTGAGAATTAAAACCACGTATGTATCCCCACTGTGTTTCAATATATATTTCTAATTCAGGCATAAAATGGGTATTTTTCCTATAAGAATTTAAAATATCTTTACGCTTGGATACAGACCCCAATCCTTGACAGTTCACAGTTGCAATCTTAATTAAATTAGCTATTGTGATATATACATACTTTAGGTAATAATCAAAACAAAGAACTTTTAT
Source organism: Atrina japonica (assembly GCA_030159075.1). NCBI lineage: Eukaryota > Metazoa > Mollusca > Bivalvia > Pterioida > Pinnidae > Atrina > Atrina japonica. The sequence continues at coordinate 1,665,531 of BROG01000070.1, read as the reverse complement.
ACACACATTCATACAAGGAGAAATAGTACTCATTCTTCTCTCACTCATGATATAGATGGTCATGGAGTAAGTTTATACATGTATATACATATAGAAAGACATCTTCCTGCCACAAACATACAGAGATGGCATGTCTGTTGGTATATATAGTGCATACACATACATCTATAGTACTGAGCTGTTGGCTCTAAATAATGGCTATTTATAAGATTTTCATTTTGTTAATGATTAAAAAACTGTTTGTTTCTAAGAAATGTACATGCTAAAGTCTAATTATAACAAACAACTCAAACATATACATATTAGGACTAAATATGACAAATAATCAATAAATGCATTTGAGTACTGAGCTGACATATAGGAGAAATTGAAATATTATAAACATAATACCAAAGTTATAATGCTCAAGACGATAATTTCTGTCAATTAGACTTCATCAGTTGAGCTCCAACTTAAAATATATGTGTATTTTCTAGAGGGAAAGTGGTATCATACAAGGCCAAATTATAAATCTAAAAGTACAGCTGAAATCGTCTAAGAGTAACCATTTTAATTTTTTTTTTTTTTTTAAACTTTTAAAAAAGAAGGATAAAGAGCAAAAGCTCTTTAATAAAGACCCATGAGCCGTATTACTCTCGTGTTTCAATGTAAGTGAATAGAGTTATTAAACAAATAAAATAACACAAGCAGAGTCGAACATGTAAAACATTACCAATCTACAGGTACAATGTATAATCATACTATTTTACACCTTTAGGTGCATGCTTGTATAAACTAAAACACCACAAATTAGAATATAAATTTATGTGCATGTCCATAGATTTAAATTTGTACAGAAATGCATGTAGATATAATTTTGTGTCGGGAATAATGAGGACAAATAAAACAAAAACAAAACCAAAAATTAAAATCAAAAACAAAAAAAAAACAAAAAAGAAAACAAAATAAAAAATTAATAAATTAAAGAAATTATGGGCAACAAACGAATTTACAATGCATAACTTTTTCCAGTAGTCTCTTTAAGTTTCAGTAAAGAGGAGATTAATAATACATGTACAATGTATATTCGTACTATTTTACATCTTTAGATGTATGCTTGTATAAACATATATACAGATATTAGGCAAATAAATTATCGTACATGTCCACAAATTTAAATTTATGCAGAAAAAAGAACAAATAAAAAAGAAATAAAACTATTAAAAGCAACTAATGTATTTACAATGTATAACTTTTGCCAGTAGTCTCTTTAAGTTTCAGTAAAGAAGAGATAGTAGTAACTCCTTTAAACCTTTCTTTCTACACTATTTTTTTTTAAGATTCAATTATTGTGACATGCATAAAATGAAATGATAAGTGTATTCTTTTGTATTTGATTTTGTGTTTAGATATATCATAGTTTCAATATAGGATAATACACAGAGATTTAAACTTGAGTTGTCTCCCTTAAATCACTATTTAATGCTATGTGTACATTTGGAATAGTGTCTCTTTACAGTCTGACTTTTCCTAATAGTCTGAGTAACTTTTACAAAATGTAATTCAGTACTATTATAATTTTGACAAAAAAGTCTGAGTAACTTTTACATTTATCCTGATAAAATAAGTTTTCTAATAAGTATTAGAAAACTTATTTTATCAGGATAATGGTAAACATTTTCTAATTTTGTAACCTTTCTTTCACCTAAAAATCAAATCAAAATCATTCACCTAATAAAGTCAAAACTTTCTTTATATGTTATGATTCATCTCCAAATTTATTTCAGTCACATAGTGTACAAATTCTTTCAGATTTATATATTACATTATGTCGCTCCCAGATTCGCTTAGAAATGATGACAAGTTTTAAATTCATATTCATATTCATATTATATTTCTAGCACGTAGGAGATTTACATATCTCTCAACATCAAATGTATCCTACACATTATGTAACATAAAGAGCTAGGTGGGTGTATTTTCAATGAATAATTTCCAGTTTCGTTTTCTTACTCTTACCTAATCGTTTTAATACCGCATCTGTATTCAACTTTTTCACAATTAGCATTACATAATCTTGAGAAATAAATTTACATTAAAATCTTTACATGTTCAAAATTTTATATATCCATGGACTAACTTCCTATTAAAGTAAATCAGCCATCATCAGGTCATTCCAAAATCAGGAAATTACACTGCATGTGAAGAAAATATCTAGTGAAATACTTTAAAACGAATATTTTTCGATATTTTACTTCAACTGAAAGAAAATATTATAGTACAAAAATGAATTTGAAGAAAAACATTCAAACGTCCGATAATACATCCTAATCCAGAGTAATTTAAAATGGATATTTTTGGAAATTTCACTTCATCAGAAGATAAAGTCATAGTATCTGTGTAGACTTGAAGATTTGCAAAGTAAAATAAAACGTCTTAATCCAATATCATTCTTCATTAGTTCTTAACACTTAAACGTCGATCAGTCTTCATCAGGGTATTTCACTGCACGATTTTATTTCCAAATCATGGTCCACATAAGTGAGCAGCATAAGAACAAATACAATACATACATATTGTAGACTGGATAACATAGGGGACAGAGATGTTACGTACATAATTTAAACTGGATAACATTTGGGACAGAGGTGATAAATTTATATTATAAACTGGATAACATACGGGGCAGAGATGATGCATGTTATAAACTAGATAACATACGGGGCAGAGATGATGCATGTTATAAACTAGATAACATACGGGGCAGAGATGATGCATGTTATAAACTAGATAACATACGGGGCAGAGATGATGCATGTTATAAACTAGATAACATACGGGGCAGAGATGATGCATGTTATAAACTAGATAACATACGGGGCAGAGATGATGCATGTTATAAACTAGATAACATACGGGGCAGAGATGATACGTACATATTATAAACTGGATAACATTTGGGACCGAGATAATAAATGTAATAAATAAATATTATAAACTGGATAACATACGGGGCTGAGATGATACATACATGTTATAAACTGGATAACATTAAGAACAGAGATGATACATACATATTATAGACTGGATAACATACGGGGCTGAGATGATACATACATGTTATAACTGATAACATTAAAGTGTGAGATGATACGATATTATAGACTGAAATCATACATTGTGAGATGATACATACATATATACACTGGATAACATTAGGAACAGAGATGATACATACATGTTATCAACTGGATAACATACGGGGCAGAGATTATACATACATGTTATAAACTGGATAACATTTGGGACAGAGATGATACGTACATATTATAAACTGGATAACATACGTGGCCGAGATGATACGTACATATTATAAACTGGATAACATATGGGACAGAGATGATACGTACATATTATAAACTGGATAATATTAAGAACAGAGATGATACATACATATTATAAACTGGATAACATACGGGACAGAGATGATACATACATATTATAGACTGGATAACACACGGGGCTGAGATGATACATACATGTTTTAAACTGGATAACATACGGGACGGAGATGATACATATTAAATAAGTTTAATCGTGTCTGATTATACACAGGTTCAAAGATAATAAAATACAGCCGTTGTAATACAGCGTATGCCTCGATGCGTAGAAACTGTGTAGCTGGGAGGTTAGGGGATACTGATACAGTGTGAAGATGGGCGATTGGAAAGCAGAAATCATTCATTGTGTTGTATTGGTTACTTGATAATGAGCCGTCAAAGTCTTGGTATATAAAGATGTCTAGTAAGAAGAAAAGGTACTATTATTTACATGACTGTGAACTCACGGAGGGTGTGACCGGTCGACAGGGGACGCTTACTCCTCCATGGCACGTGATCCCATCTCTTGGTTTCCAGAGGTCCGTGTTTGTCTATTTTTACCAGATTTGCATCTATATCATGGACATCCTATAGATTTAAACTTTGGTATCTGAGATTTTTTATATTACATGGATTTCACTTTCACAAAAGCAAATGTTGTACTTATTGACTGACAAACCATCTAAATCAAAATCAAACTCCGCTGCTGGATTTTTCGTCGTCCGACCCAGAAGTGGTAGCCGAGCTGGATAGATTACATGGCCAATATTTTACTTTCCCAGCACTTTATTGGTCTCAGATAATATAGTTTTAATTTGTAAGGCATATTACTAAAATTGCTTTTTATAAGAACTAGGGTTTAACATGAATTGTGGTAATCCTACATACGTACGTAGTCCACTTTCAAAGGATGAAATCCTTAAAAAGCGACGTGTTTTGTCAATTTTTTAATGACAATTTTTGATGTACATATGTCAATGCGATACTAATTTTGAGCTAACATATTTATATTGGATACCCAAACTTAACAAAACCCCATATAAGCAGAGGTACATAGAAGGATCCAGCAAATGTAATGTTCGGAGATGTTGTTTTCCAACAAACTGTCGGTATTCCTATGGGAACTAATTGTACTTTATTGACTGACATGTTCTTTTATTCATACGAAGCAAATTTTATCCAGAAACTGAGGAATCAATAGAAGAAAACGTTAGCGGTGTCCTTCAATTTGACATTTAGATATACTGACGAGGTTTTGTCAATTAATAATGACAATTTCCATACATATGTCAATTTCAATATATGAACATGAACATAGAAACAGAAGATACAACAGAATCATTGAACACACACACACACTTGACCTCAGGGATTTTACTTACTATAGACCACAGACGGAAAATTAACGTTTCATATACAGAGGTAAACTACTCACTGACAAATTATTGTCACAGGGATATCGAAAACCACGTTTGATTTCAACGTTCCGCAAAATTTATGGTCGGTGTAATAGTCTTGTCTGCGATTACTCTGTTTCACTACGTATTTCATTTTGATTTGACTGTGGACTCACGACGGGTGCGACCGGTCAACATGGATGATTACTCCTCCATGGCACCTGATCCCACGTCTGGATTTCCAGAGGCCCGTGTTCGTCGATGTTTTACCTATTTCCTACACATCCCATAGATTTATTCTTTGGTATCGAAGTTTATATATAAATATTTTACATGCCAATTGGTTTGCTAAATCCAGCGGGAGTTTGTATTAATACCTTGGAGATATATACATACAATGAATTGTTTCTTAAAAGTATAATAATTCATATTAGTTTACGATAATTTTGTCTTTAATACCGTTAAGAGATATGTTAAGCTTAATCTCTGGTTAAACTAAGAAAATACCGCCATTTACACCTGAATCTCAGGAATCTACTTTATGTACATATAGTTACTCTTTTCATTGAATAAAACGACACATTGCTGAATCCATGCTGGATACTGGTGTTCCAAATCATTTAGATTTATGGATTGATTCAGTAATCATTGACATTGAAATATCAATTAGCATATTAATTACAGAATCTTCTAGAATTGGCTCTTGATCGACTCATGCCCGCTGATCCTCTCATTTTTAATATTAATAAAGATACCAGTGTGATATTATAGATAAGACAAAAAGGTCTTTCCTTACGTAGTGTCCGAATGACCCACAGTGCTTTTAAGATTAACATTAACATTTTCCGGATATACGATAATATAACTCCTCGGGCAAATAAATATCTTTGCACCTCCCACTTCACTCTGAATAACTTCTGGGTCTGCATCTGCAATCTTACACAAGTGACCGAGTAACGGATTACTCCATAGGGAAAACATTTGGTTAACCGCTTAATAGATATTGACCAATTGGACAATATATTAATATATATATATATATATATATATATATATATATATATATATATATATATATGTATATGTATATGTGTATATGTATATGTGTGTGTGTGTGTGTGTGTGTGTGTGTGTGTGTGTGTGTGTGTGTGTGTGTGTGTGTGTGTGTGTGTGTGTGTGTGAATAGAGTTTGAGGACCAAGTCGGCACAGATGGTGTCAGTGAGTTTGGCAAAGGTTTGTAGAAGGTTTTGGTCTCCAAAGACTCAAAATAAATTTTGTCTGTTGGAATTTCCAGAATATTTTTATATCCACTCCAGTGTACTTGTGTAAAGGTATCGTTGAGTATGTGGTCGGATTCGGACTGGATAGTAATTTTCTCTCGTCAAGTTCTTGAATTTGTTTGTTTGTTGATTTACATCCCCTTGAGAATTATTGAGATATCACCTTAGCTTTAGATGAAGTGCTACATATTCTGGCCTGTGCTATGGAACGATGTCAATGCAGTAAGGATTCTTTTACGTTCCACGCCTGTCGTGACACGGGACCTTTTCACCCTGAATATCTGAATGATATGATCTTTCTATTGTTTAAAACCAGTCCATAATGTTTGCAGGGTTTAAAGGTCTAAGTCCCATGCGAAAGACTTTCACTTCGATGCTGAGCTTTTTCGAAGGGAAAGTCGCTACTAGTTTTAAAAAGTATTTGGTATGACCAGGTACCGGGAATCGACGAACACTCTACTAATAGGTCACCGCAAGTGGTAAGTGCTAAATATATTACTGAAAGTCACGCATCCAACAATAAATCAATTTTCGAAGCGACGGAAGCTGACGTTTTAGTCCAAAATGAACTAGACCAAGAAATCAATGTAGTAAACCTGCATACAACTTCTTTGGCTTTATGAGTTATAAACATTTAAATTTGGAATTATATATAATCACATATATGTCAAATTCTGTTTCCCAGTGGTTCAAGAGGTCTAGAATTTTTCTTTAGCTTATCATAAATTTTCCTTACCTACTGATATATCTACGGGAACGTATCTCAATATATCTTGCTGTTTTAGTATTCCGTCAATTATCATTCTTGTCTTCCTTGAGTTTCCACTCCCTAAATCTATTAATGTGGATGGAAAATGAATATTTCCAATCAATTCCTGAAATGCAAACAAATATACAGACACATATACAAGACCTAGTGTAAAAGATACAATTGTAACTTCTAACTGTTCATATTATAAGAGTCATTTATCGCTCGCATGGCCCAAGTTAGTTAAACTGTACCCATGTATTAAACGTAATCAAGATATGTACATAACACATATGGAGTATTAATATGAGTTTTAGCGCAGTTAATCTTTGTTTTCTCAGTTAAATCTAGTTTTTTTCAATTAATGTGAGTTAACTGGAGAAAAAACTATGTTTAACTCGTTACCCACATTAACTGGAGAAAACTAGGTTTGACTGAGAAAAAGTGGGTTGATCTAAAGAAAATATACGATTAACTCATTTGTGATTTCGGCATGCTTTTTCAGTAAAACCTAGTTTTTCTCTAGATAAACCTAGTGTTTCTCAGTAACCCACATTAACTGGAGAAAACCTAAGTTTAACTGCACCAAAATCACAAAGCGATAAAACCTAGTTATTCTCGAGAAAAACCTGGTTTCACTGTGAAAAATGAGGTTTAATTGCTCCAAATTCACATGAGTATTAAGCGCAATTAATCCTAGTTTTTCCCCAGTTAATGTTGCTTACCAGAAAAAATAGAATTAACTTGAGAAAAATGTATAACTCATAACACACATTAACCGGAGAAAAAATAGGTTGAACTGGAGAAAATCTAGGTTTAATTGAGAAAAACTAGGTTTAACTCATTAAAGTGATTTTGCGTGCCATATATACATGAAATTATCTTCTTATAGCAGTAAACACTCGGTTGAGTAATATTTGATTAAACACTATTACCTCAATTATATTAAAGAGTAACGTCTTCTCCGAGTTATGAAAATAGTAAAATGGCGATTTTTCAGCACATTCATCGTTCAGTATTGATCCCGTTTTGTCGTATCTATACCATACAGGAATGTACTTTGGGTTGTTCGTCAGTCCCTTCTTCAAAATTTGTTTTATTTCCATGTTGAAAAATAAATCGAATGCTATAAATCACAAATTATAACAGAGCGTTGAAACCGTTCTCAATCTGGCCACAGCTTACAGTAGTACAGAGTGACATATTATAGCTAACCGGTCATGGTTTGCCCATCCACCCCTTTTGAAGAGTTTCATCCAATCATAACGGAGAAAGTTGGACTGACAATCGGATCGGAAATGGAGGCCACGTGACTAGAAGGGGGAATTGGGGTCCCCGACAGGGTACAGAAATGAGAAAAGACAGAAAAGTAGCCTTAAGTATGACCCCAAATCAATTATTGATTTACCGGAACAGAATTGTATTCAATGCATCCTGTTTATGAAGTCCATGACGTCAAAACGGAACTTTCATTGATCAGTACTTCGAATGTTTAATATTTTCCCTTGGAAACTTTTATTATTTTTGCAAATTAGAACTCTCTGTGTAGTAATGACTCCCCATTGATCAGTACAGTAAGATTGGACCAAACCCTTCAACGAATGCCTCACCCCGAAAGGAATGGTTAAATTTTAATGAGATATGTGCTAAAATATCTCTGGAAACACGATTCATAGAATAAAAAACCGATTGATTTACCATAACAGAATTGCGTTCACTTCATCCTAATTAAAATTTCCATGTAATCACGCCGAAAAATTCATTGATCACTACTTCGAATATTTAATATTTACTTGGAAACTTCTTTATTTATTATTATTTTGTAAATGAAAATGGTTATTATATCTTGCAAGTTTTTATATGATTAACAAATGTGAACTAATGTAGATATGAGAGTTTGTAACGTTATTCCTACATGGCACGCTATGACTCTCCATTGATTAGGTCATCCTTCCCAAATACCTTAATGTAGTATGTAGTAATGGATAGCGGTATGTGGTAATTTAGCCATATAGGTCTACGTATATTATTAGAAGGGCACGAGTTGTCGCGCCTAATTTCATGTTTTGGGTGATAAGGAAGGAGAGATAACCGTATACATGATTTTAGATAGAAAGATGTAAATAGATCATTAGTATATACAAATTTATTTCATTTATATATTGACCACTACACTTGTGAACATGTATCCCCTCTTGACTCGTACATATAATACGTGATTATTTTCCGGAGTGTAACAGGATGTCACACAGGGGAAATTTCCAGTATTTCGTCAGATTTAATTTAGATAGAGGGAAGGCATTGGTACACATTTCACACATCTAACATCAGAATGGAAACTCACAATTTAGTGTTCGAATAAATAAAATAACATGGATCATTTACTCCACAAATCTGAGAAATCAACTAAAAGAAAATGATAGGTTGAATACAAAGTTCTGTGATACATGCATGGAAGTTGAGTGGTCAGTACTCTCATTATCACCAGATATGTGATTGGAATTCATTCTTTTATAAGGTGGTCGGATTTCCCTGAAGGTTTACTTGTGTAATCAAACCACGGTTTATTTCCTTGGAAATGGCATAAATTATTAAAACTATGATTTTATTCATTCACGGATTACCGATTTTAATTTGTATAAGGCTACTATTTATAGTATAATTTAAGATCAACATCGGTATTACAATTTTATTTTTATTTATGTATATATTATAGACTACTACACTTGTGTACAGGTCATTAATGGTTTCCATAAGCGAAGAGTTTCCAAAGACCTGATGTCAGAGTAATTACAAACACAGTGCACCAGCCTAACTAGAGTTCACACTAATTCCATCCCATGAGATACACTCAGATCATAAAACTGGTATCTCTAAGCCATGATTTTATATATATTGGAATATATATGCATTTATTTTTGCACGTTATTCTTCCTACATTGTATATTTCTGCACATGCATCATCATCATCATTAGAAATTGATCAAACAAATGGTTAACATGACAACATAATAAAGTAAACTTAATCGTATCTACATCAGGTGGCATCAGTGATGTCTTTCGTGTTGGGACTGTCACTTTGGTACGTTTACTTCGATTCTGAGCGTCATTCTGGCGCTTCAGTACCAACTTGGCCATTTCCACGGCTTATGTCTCGGGGGTCCAAGTTCACTTTCACCTGCTGGTTTGCATGAGTTGCTGTTGGAACTCTTTTTATCGATACGCTCCCACGATGTAACGACCTTTGTGGTCGGGTCTCACTCTCCCCTCCGAGATGTCTTTGAAATAGTGTATCCATTTGTCATAGTCCGGGACATAAGTTACCCATTTTCCTTGTTTAGCACCATACACTTCAATGGATCCCATGGTTCTTAAATATTGACTGTTAGTGTAAATTACGAAGGTATCTGGCGCTATATTGCTGTGGCACTCTCAATGAAAATTAATCTATGGCACATTAGTTGTACACAACGTAAGACGCTTACTCTTATAACTTATGATAATAAGGCGGGAAATTTAAATTGTTTAATCTTCATCCTCTGTTTGTTTCATTTTAAACTTGCCCTACACATCTTCCTCCTCCTCATCATCATATTTTTCAAAATCACACATGGCTTCAAATAGATAATACCTTTTATGAATTGCCATCATTATAGGCTTTAGTCTATTATATCCCTTCTCGAGAATGATATCGACGTCTTCCATGACTTTTCCGTGAATGGGACCGATTCTCAGTTTTAATTTGGTGATGATGAGAGTTCCATAGAATTAGCTGAATTTCCTCATGTCTTTGACCTCCATCTTTTCGTTAGCCTTTTTGTTAGCTTTGTTTTCAGTGAGCCCATCCGCGAGATATTTTTGGTATTTTTTGTTCCAATCCTCTTCGTTATCTGCCCTAGCTTTATCCATCATACTATTATAGGCGTCCTTTTCTTCAAAAGCAACGGCGAGCGCGGTCAGCATTGGATGGGTTCATTTTCTTTGATGACAGAAAATCTTCGTCATCCTCCTTCTCCTCGTCATCCTCCTGCACTCTCCTCGTCACTGATCATTTCTGTCCGCGTTTTAACATGTATGTTAAGCCTATTGACTTGACAATCAGAAGACAGAAAGTTAATCTTTTTTCCATTTTTAAAAGACACTTTTATTCCTGACACCAGTTCTTGACATGTCTTTGTAGGTCGTGAATATTCTCGAAAACGAGACCACAATCGGCACACGACTGCATGGTTTTATTGTCAGCAGCTTTTATCTGATCGATAGATTTCTCTTCTATCAACTTATAGTGTTGATGTTCTGGTGCAGTGTCTCTTATACCATCCTCAAATACATCCGTGCGCATGTGCAGATGGTCAAATGTTGTGGGATTTAAATTTATCAAAAAATGACCATAAGGTTTTGATGTTGCGTCTTGAAAATGACGTAACATGTATTGTGGTTTATCGGGTCAAGGTTATAATACGTTGCTTATTGATAAGGTTTTTAAATATAACTAGATAATGGCAATTGCATCTCTGAGTAGGATCCTTGTTGAGATATATATTCTGATTGATGGCGATTACAGACAGGTTTCTATGATTAATTCATTGATACATGGATCATTCGATAAGGTTGACATGGAATCATCAAAGATAATGAGACTTCTAGTACTTGGACGTATGAACGAGTCTTCCTCTAGGTTTATCGGTATTCCTTGAAGAAATTCCACACGTGGGTGAACAGTTCTTTTGATGTCATCATACAGAGGCTACCATCGTTTTTACAACCATATTATACGTTCAGGTAGTGATAATAACTTCTTCAAATTATTTTGTAACAATGTCTTGACAAAATAAATCTTGACAAACGAGGTCAGTCCCGAAACCGTTGCCGTGAAATGATGTTTAAATGGGCCAGCGGCTGAGAAAAAGGTCCTTAGGAAAATGTTCTGGAAAAATGTGGTTTTTATGTTTTCAGAAACTAGAACATATGAGGATTTGAAAAATATATAATTTAATATACTTCCGGTAAATATTCTTTGCATAACTGGCGCGCAAAAATGGGGAGTATCGTCCCATTAATAAAATAACGTCATGAAAACGCAATGATATGATAACGTCATTATAACGTTGTGTTGTATTATCATGCATGTCCATTTCATCTAATGTTCTGTAGTTGACCGTTATGTCAGATTTATTGAAATTGAAAGAAATACTCAATATTTAGTCTCTCGATATATTTATGAGGAGGTTTACCAACATTTTCACTCTGAAAATTAAAATAAAACAACAAACCCACTAAATTTCAGCAATTGAACAGTAAGATTTTAATCCATCGCCATGTAAACTAATGTGATCAAAATAATATAAAATCCCATAATTGATGTGAAAATTGTGTATACTGGGGATGCCATGATGAAAATAATAAGATTGCAACATAGTTAATAAATAAAAAATATGAAGAAGATAAAGGCAGTATTGTAGATTCTGCTTAATTCTATACATTTAAATATTAACATATAATTACTGAAAAACGTAAGTTGTAATCACGTTTCTCAGATGCATGCAGTGAAAAAAAAGTTAAATTATTTTATAAATTTAGATTTAAAGTTTCTGGGTTTTTTAAAATTATAAACTGTATCTGTACTGCATGTAGATCTAGTAAAATATTAATTTTTACGAGTTGATGGAACATCAACACAGTTATATTATGCCAAGTTGTTTATTGGGAACAAGTCAAAGCACATTTTGCAGTATGGGGTTAATAGCATACTATATTGACGGAAAATTACACATTTATGTGCATTTCAACAACATAAACTCAACTTCTATATTAAAATTTCCAAATCGCACTTTTATTCCTATATTTTTTATTTTTGAAATGACATAAATATAGTTTAAAATCACTGATAAATATAGGTCTACAAAACTTGTTGAAATATATGCTATTAAAAGTCAGTTCGAAGTCCTTTATGAATTTTAAGATGTTATAAATTTGCTTTAGAATGTTACTTTTTAATCGTATTTAACATTATACTCCTGTGATAGAATTGGCATTAAAAGTGATTGACTGAGCTGTTCACAATTCTTGCGTAGCATTAATATACAAATGAGCTTTAGTCAAGTTTCCCGTACTGTGTATTGGCAAGATATCCAGTTCCCCCACCTCCAGGAATTTTTCTGACATATCTGAGTATAACTGAACTTTATTGTGAGGTGATGAAAATTGTATGCACTCTTTTAAATCACTCAAACTATCTATATCACTTGTGTGAATTCTCCGTTTTGCAATCCCAAACATTCCATAGACCAGACATCTTGCATGATACGGCTTCTTAAAATGAAGGTGGATGTCCTCATGTAGCCCATTACCAACCCTCCATGCTAGATAACTTGTAATGATCTAAAATAATAAATAAAAATATTGTATCAATCAACACATGTACACTTACTTACCAGTACTAAGAGATGCAAAACTTTCATGAGTTGCAACATGCATCTCTAGTATAATACTCATATATAGAAATGTTATACAGTGAAACCTGTCTATAAATACCACCAAGGCAAAATGATTTATAAGCATTTTGATATTCTATTTGCTCAGTGGAATTCTACATAAATGGTATGTTTGAGACCACAGGAAACCAATCTTCAAGACCAGGTGGTTGTTATAAACAGTTGGCACATAACAATAGCAGTGGACTATTTTGGACACAGGAAAACAATTTTTATGAACATGTCTTTGTATACAGGTGTTCCCTAGGGCAGGTTTAATTTAGTTATAGCATATTTTCTATACTGTTAAATTTTTAAATTGACTCAATCTACATGTAGCTGTAGGTTAATCAGTAAATTAGTAATTTAGGCTCTTATCATGTAATAAAAGTAGGTCATGTTTAAGATAAAAATAAGTATTACAAAAGTAATAAAAACAAATGTACAGGCTTATTATTGTAATGTTACCTGATTTTATTCTGACCACCACAATTATCAGCATTTAGGAAGCAGGTCTTCTCACCTTCATTATATTTATAACTCAATAAACAATACATGAAGGATGTATTGTAAATTATCAGGGTAAAAAATCAGTTTACCACAACTCCTCTTAAATTAAGACAGTGGTTTATAAATTCTTGACAATTTCTAGCAATAGGTAACTTGCATATTTAATTACTTTTTAAACTAATAGGCTACCACATGCATAGGCCTACACAGAAAATGTTTCATGAGTTCCACGTGTTATTGATCAAATAGATGAAAAATAAATAAATAAATAAATAAAATAAAAATAAATCATGGCAATGTAGACTCTAACATCTGATCACTTTAATACATTTTCAAAATTTAAAAGATGAATGGCAAAAAAATGATATTATCTGTTTAAAAACTATGTCTAGTCTACATACCTGGTGAGAAACTGGACAATACATTTGACATTGTCGTAGGTAACAGCTAAGGAGTTCTGTTGCTATTTCCGTGAACACGGGGGGCTGCGCCATACTTTAGAAAATGTTCACGAACATTTTAGGTAGTGAATGCTTATATTGTTCACAAACATGAAGCAAAAATACAAACAGTCTGATTGTTATATTGGTAATCAAACTTGTGTCTCTTCCGTGAACCTTTTCTCGTTTCGTTTCCTTTACTGACCCCACATGCCTGCAGTTGGCCTATTATTAGCATATCTCTTGATTCCTTGTCCAATCCAAGAACATTTAAACGATTTTCTTGTAATTCTGCAAATGTATATCCATTTAAACACCTTTTTTGCATTGGTCTTTTATCCTAATAAAAAGGTGTTTTTATCACTGACATTTCCGTCATCACCGGTAATATCATCGCCATGCATGTCAAGGACACCTCCCTGATCTCGTTCGCATTCGTCGTCGCTGTCAGGATTTGTATTGTTCAGAAACTGTCTAATACTCACTTGGACAATTGTAGAATTAATCAAGTCCAACGATAATTCTTCCACTTCCTGATCGCTTTCGATGTCATCGTCATTGTCATCTGTGTCAGGGATCGATCTCAAATCGCTACTTACACTAGCGATAACATTAACAACGTCATTTGAGATACATGCTGGAAAAATCACTTAGTTCTTCGTCTAAAGCTGCAGCTAAATCACCGTCACATCCGACAATTCTTAATTTGGAAGCCATATTATTCCATTAAACTTACTGTAAACATCGTTCTCGGAAGGAAACCTGAACCAGCTGATCTGTCAAACTTGACACATGTAAACATCTAACACCGGAAACACGCTGTGTACTTTTAGCAGACGGAAAACCCCGGCAGGGTAGCCCTGATATTCGAAGAATATTTCATATTATATTATGTAATCTGTGTTGTTTTTCAAACATAAATATTAAATTCGCCATCTTTAATATTATGAGACAAAATTTCAGCTATCATGTTCGATATTTAGAAAGAAACATGCACGGGAATTAGCGCAGGCGAGCTTTTTGTTTCCGCGCGAATACGTTACAAAATTAGAAATATTACGTCAGACGGAATTCCCTGTTTTATCACATTTCATTGGTCATGTCGTAAGGACCCTTTTCTCAGCCGCTGGCTCAAATACAAACATATACAGCTGCTGTTGCTGTTGTTGTTGTTGATGTTGCAGTTGTTGTGGTTGTTGTTCTTGTTGTTCTTGTGGTTGTTGCTGTTGTTGTTGTTGTTATTGTGGTTGTTGATGTAGTAGTTGTTGTTGTTGTTGTGGTTGTTGTTGCTGCTGTTCTTGTGCTTGTTGCTGTTGTTGTTGTTGTTGTAGTTGGTTTTATGTTGTTGATGTTTTTGTTGTTGATCCCTGTGTTCATGTTTGTAATGCAGATCGCACATTGGAACTCATATTGGACACAGCGGACATTGAAACATTGTATCCTGGGTCTTCCCGCCTCTTATAATTTTACGCTATTGTTGTTGTTGTTGTTGTTGTTCTTGACAATGATCCCCCTGGCTAGAGTATCGGTGCCACTTATAACTTTACGCTGTTGTTGTTGTTGCTGTTGTTGTTGTTGATATTGTTAGTTGTTGTTGTACTTCCATGTAAAAACCAGAAAATATCAAATAGGCTTTGCCACGGCATGTCACAGGTTTCGATGAATTTCATTATGGTGACTTCATCTTAACTCAGATTTAATCTTAAAATGACAAGTGTCATTGTGGTTGCCGTGGAAACGTGAACGCCTTATTTTAACCCCGAGGAACTACTAAATATTCTCATTTTTTAGTCATATTGGACCTTCATAAAGTGCCTTAATGATAAAGTCAATGAATTTTACTATTTATCTCTGAATTACATATAATTAGTAAAGTATTATTGGATCACAATAGCTTTGGATACCTAAAATGAACATTCTGTACATTAGTACAATGCAAGGTCATCTTGGCACTTTGCCAAATAGTGATCCCTGTGTTTATGTTTGAAATGCTTTTCATGGGAATATTTCACCATTTTGTCCAATCTATACAGAAATCTGATATACCAGACTTTAAACATTACTCTCCATTCTTTTAATAAATATGAAAACATTTTGGTGAAACGCTAGATTATAGAATTATTATTTCTCCGTTTTATGTGGGTTACTGAGAAAAACTAGGTTTAACTGGGGAAAAACTTGGTTTAACTGTGAAAAACAAGATTAAACTTATTAATGTGATTTTGGTGTGCCATTTTACGCTAAAATCAAATGTGTATTTGGCGCAATTATACCTAGTTTTTCTCCAGTGAATGTGACTGACCAAGAAAAAATAGGATTAACTTGAGAAAAAGTACTTTTAACTCAAAACACACATTAACCGGAGAAAAACTAGGTTTAACTGGAGAAAACCTAGATTTAATTGAGAAAAACCAGGATTAACTGTGCCTAAATCATATTAATACTCATTAATGTGATTGTGGCGCAGATAAATCTAGTTTTTCTCAGTTAAACTAGGTTTTGTCTCGAGAAAAATCAAGTTTAAACTCATATTTGTGATTTTGGCGCAGCTAAACCTAGTTTTTCTCAATTAAACCTAGTTTTTTCTCTAGTGAATGTGATTGACAAAAAAAAAACGATTAAGTTGAGAAAAAGTACTTTTAACTCATAACACACATTAACCGGAGAAAACCCCGGTTCAACTGGAGAAAATTTAGATTAAATTGAGAAAAAACAGGAATAACTGCGCCAAAATCATATTAATACTTATTAATGTGATTGTGGCGCAGATAAATCTAGTTTTTCTTAGTCAAACTAGGTTTTTCTCGAGAAAAAACAGGTTTAAACTCATATTTGTGATTTTGGCGCAGTTAAACCTAGTTTTTCTCAGTTAAACCTAGTTTTTCTCTAGATAATGTGGGTTACTGAGAAAAAAATAGGTTGAACTGAGAAAGACTGAATTTAACCGAGAAAAACTAGATTAAACTCATAATGTTTTTGATTTTTGCGTGACATACTGCTCTAAAATCAAATGTGTATTTGGCACAATTAAACCTAGTTTTTTCTCTAGTGAATGTGATTGACCAAGAAAAAAATAGGATTAACTTGAGAAAAAGTACTTTTAACTCATAACACACATTAACCGGAGAAAAACCAGGTTCAACTGGAGAAAAACTAGATTTAATTGAAAAAAAACAGGATTAACTGCGCGAAAATCATA
The DNA here is from genome assembly GCA_030159075.1 of Atrina japonica. Classification (NCBI taxonomy): domain Eukaryota; kingdom Metazoa; phylum Mollusca; class Bivalvia; order Pterioida; family Pinnidae; genus Atrina; species Atrina japonica. The sequence goes on along the minus strand of BROG01000070.1, from coordinate 1,648,124 downwards.
TTAATACTGATAAATGTGACTGTGGTGCAGTTAAATCTCGAGAAAAACTGGGTTCAAACTCATATTTGTGATTTTGGCGCAGTTTAACTAAGTTATTCTCAGTTAAACCTGGTTTTTCTCCAATTAATGTGGGTAACTTAGAAAAACTAGGTTTTGGCGCAATTAAACCTACTTTTTCTCAGTTAATGTGGATTACTGAGGAAAACTAGGTTGAACTTGAGAAAAATTGGATTTAACTGAGAAAAACTAGATTAAACTCATAATTTTTTTTTATTTTTGTGTGCCATATATACATGAAATTATCTTCTTATAGCAGTAAACCCGGTAGAGTAATATATGATTAAACACTATTACCTCAATTATATTTAAGAGTAACGTCTTCTCCGAGTTATGAAAATAGTAGAATGGCGATTTTTCAGCACATTCATCATTCAGTATTGATCCCGTTTTGTCGTATCTATACTATACAGGAATGTACTTTGGGTTGTTCCGCAGTCCCTTCTTCAAAGTTTGCTTTATTTCCATGTTGAAAAATAAAACGAGAGCTATGAATCACAAATTTCAACAGAGTGTTGAAACGATTCTCAATCTTGCTAGAACTTACACTTTAAAAGAAAATTATCTGTACTGAATCTTGAAAAATAGATGCGTGTAACGATGCTACGGTAGTCGATTTCTGATATTTCAAAGTTGTGTACAGGAATGACGACATTAAGTACGTTATAAGATCTCGTTCTTCGTCCCGAAAGGACGAAAAACGACGATAATTATTGCCAAGTAAAAGGACAACATAAATGGTCTTTATTTCTCATAAAAGGCTTTGTTTTGAGCCGGAAAGACGACATTTTGTACTCTTAATCGGCGTCCATGTGAAAATTGTGGTTTTTTAGGACACAAATAAAACGTTTATTAAGTTACAGATACAGTACAAATTTCGTATCAAATATATTCCTCCGGGAAATGTATTCAAAGGTGTTTTACTATTTTTGAAAATAAAAACCTCTAAAGTACTATTTTGAAAGGTCTAAAATACCGGTAAGCACGTTTCTTTAATTGGCGACACAATTTCAGTATAGTTATGAATTCTGACGATAGCCAAAGCATGAGGACGAGGAACACTTTATCTGAACGGTTATAAAGCTGTACTATGGTTGATAAAATATCGTATCCGAAAATATTAAGGAACTTTGATAACGCGTTCAGTGCCGCAGAAGTAATTACCGAGTTGGAATTAATACATCACCAATGCGTACTGGCCTTTTGCATATAAAGACTTAAATGTTATATTTTATTTGTAATGTAAGTTTCTATAATTGTAAGTAGGATTTAATTCAAATTCCGGTAATCCTGCATATACATGTAGTCCAATTTCAAATGATGAAATACCTCGGAATCATGTGTCAGCATTACCCTCTTTTGATGAACCTAAAACCGATACTGATTTTGAGCTACCATATTTATATTGAATACCTAAACTTTACAAAACCTCATTTAAAGAGATGGGCCTAAATAGCAGGGTCCAGCAAATGTTCTATCAAACGTTTATCTTTACTCCTTACCAAGACAGTGACAATCGTTGAGGAGACACTTCAGCAATACTGCACGGTTGCTTATTCCAGAGGCGCTATAAATAACATGTGGATACTTAAAAATATGAAACAGCTTTTAGAAAATTTAAAGACACAAAACCATTGTTTCTCAAATCCATAGCATTAAAACATACGACAACTCTACTCTGCAACAATTCCGCATGAAAAATTTAAAGAAATATTTTGGCATTATTGACAAGTATTCTAAAATACTATTAAAGTACAGTACAAGTTCCTTGCCATTTGTTACCATTATATATGTTCGTATTCCGTCCAACACAACTAGGATCCAATGCATAGATACACTAAAGTTGATATAAAGAGATGCTGGAATTCCTAATAGACAACATATTTGTAATGTAATGTCGGTATTTCCATGGGAACTAACTGTGCCCCATTATATTATTCATACGAAGTATACTTCATTCAAAAGCTTTTGAATCAAGGTGGTCTTTGATTTGACAGTTAGATACGACGTTTTGTCGATTGATAGTGACTCATTTTCGCACGTCTGTCAGTGTGATATGTCCCAATGAAATCAATATTGGAAGCACAACAGAATCAAGAACACAAGCTTTGACATTTCACTTGTTATATATCCATAAACGGAAAATTAAAAACCACATTTAAGTAGAAATATCCCACTATCACCTGCATATGATGTTTGTATCTCGCAAAAGGTCTGATATGCTAGTCCGTGTTCAACATATGAACATTTCATATACAGCGGCAAACTAGTTACTGATAAATTGAGTTATTGGATATTGAGTTTAATGTCAACGGCCGCAAATTTTATGATCGGTATAATGAAGAATTGTTTTACTAAATGCATTGTTGAGTTGCCTGTTCGATTGCGGTTGTTTGGCTTGGGGGATTAAAACTTACGACTACGATGGACAATATGTTTGCCTATTCTTTTCAATCTGTGAAATTTAAGTTAAAAGTACCGTTCAGATGCATTTAATCACTCTATTTTTTTTTTTTTTTTTTTGATTCAAAATGTATAAATTGTCAATATTACATATATTATCTTAATATTGTCTATAACTTAAATGTCCAAGACGACTCAAATTGTACTACATGAAATATGGTAAAAAGATTTCCGATTCACACATTTTACAATTTAAAGACATATTAATCAAAACTAGTGCACACATACACTGCAATTAGTCGTTCTTTTGAATAAACCTTTAAGGAATATACTGTCAGTAGGATCGTCATTACGCGTGATATAGGGATATTGGGAGTAGATTTTGAATTATAATTACCTAAATAAGTAATAAAAATAATAAGTAAATAAATGACATAAAAACCCCATCTACATGTATCCTGAAATATTCGAGGCTATTTAAAATTTTCATAATCGCATTAGATCTACGGACTTTGCGATAACTCACGTTGTCAATCACAACTACTGTGAGTGGATAAATTGAACACATTTACTCCTTTATAAATATTTAGTAGCTACGAGTGATTTCGGATACATGAAACCATGAGTAGGCAAGTGCGTATAAAAAATCTCAGATTACAAAGTATGAATTAATAAAATGTCCAGGACATAGATACAAATCCGGTAAAAATGGACAAACACGGACCTCTGGAAACCAAGAGGTTGGATCGATTCCGGACCGTGATTTTACGGCTATGTAGACGCTCATCTACATAAACATCTATGCATATTCGGGTTTCTAAATATCTTTTGTTACGAAATCAAATAGCCGAAAGCTCGAAAATTTTAACGACCCTTTCACCTTATATCCATATAACCATGCGGGATATAGTATCGTGAACCCTGGACACGTTCAAATGTTAGGTAATAAAGAATAACGACATTGAATTTACACTGACAACAATAGTCGTTCTTACTTGTTATCCTACCTACGAGTATCCAGTGGGAATAAAAAGTTTTTTCCCCATAAAGATTGTCATAACCGAAACTGAATAGAATTATCTGGGACAATGCCTCTGACAGCAATGTACTCCTGAAGCCAATTCCACAGATATGTGTACGTCATTTCACTACCAAACGGCACCTTGTTGGTAAATACATGTATACCTTCATAAATAATTCTATAATCAAATAGGGCACGGATTGAGGTAATCGATGGGAAATAGTCAGCTAAAACATCGGTACGAGTCAAGAAATTCACTTAGGTACGAGTTGTGATGAATACGAAATGACAGTAGCCCATGTTGAACTTATTCATCTGAGGTTGCCTTGAATATTACGCAACTCCGTTTGTATTTATTATCGTTACGAGTAAAACTTGTTTTTTAATCTTGAAACACAGATTACTAGAAAACAGAAAATCACTCGGAGCTGTAATTAATGGGAAGATAATGACTTTATATAAACATTTTGCAAAGCGTATTACCATTAAAAACAAAATTAACAACCTGACGGAGCGTAAGTAGCCAATCATGTACCCATGTTTCCCATCGATTAACTCAATTCGTGCCCTATTTGATTATGGGGAAAACACTTTTTGTTCCCACTTGCTACTGGTAGGTAGAAAAACAAGTGAGAATGACTATTGTTGTCAGTGTAAATGTAATGTCGTTATTCTGTATTACCTAACATTTCATTTATGCTTCATTACGTGTAAAGACACGATAATGCCACCGTACGTATCTAATGGGTATCATTTCATTTCTCAATCATGCAACCGCGATTTCGATTTAATAAATAATAAATTAGTGAAGACTTGAATTGTAAAATTTGTTTGATAAAACTCCTACATTTTGACGCTAATGCCGATAGATTAGAATCAAATTTGAAAAAAATCTTACAAACATACACACACACACACACACATATATATATATATATATATATATATATATATATATATATATATATATATATATATATATATATATATATATATATATATATATTTGTATGTTTAGTTATTGTTGTTTAACGTCCCACTCAAGAATATTTCACTCATATGGAGACGTCACCAAATGCCGGTGAATGTCTTCAAATTTTGGCCTATGTTCGGCACTTACGGCCATTGAGCAGTGAGGGTTCTTTAACGTGCCGACACCTACTGTGACACGGACCTCCAGTTTTTACTGTCTCATCCGAAAGACAGGAAACCAACCTGTCGCCGGCGGGACTCGAACTCACGACCTCACGATCCAGAGTCGAGCGCGCTTCCGACTGATCCAGCCCGGCTCCAGATATATATATATATATATATATATATATTAATATATATATATATATATAAGATAATGACTTTATATAAACATTTTGCAAAACGTATTACCATTTAAAACAAACTTAACAATCTTACGGAGCGTAAATAGCCAAACATGTACCTTTAATGTTGGTTTACGTGTTTTCTAATATACGTATAAAGACACGACAATGCCACCGTAAGTATCTAATGGGTATCATTTTCTTTCTTAATCACGCAACTGTGATTTCGATTGAATGAATGATAAATTAGTGAAGCCTGGAATTGTAAATTTTGTTTGATAAAACTGCTACATTTTGACGCTAATGTCGATAGATTAGAATCAAATTTAAAACTCACTCTCATGCAACACTCATACAATTCAGTTTATCAAAATACTGATAAGCATATAAAACTTATTGCATATGATGCATAATGCACATTTACATTGTAGAATCTTCCTTCGCATGCAGCACAAATAAAATGAATTTTTAGCAACACAAAATTACAAAATCCACAAATACTACAGCTGCATTTTACAAATTTAAAATATCTTGAAGATCTCAAAATAGTCCAAATTATATATACATTTGGTGACACACACAGATATATATATATATATATATTATATATATATATATATATATATATATATATATATATATATATATATATATATATATATATACAGATATATATATAATTATGTGTGTTTGTGTGTGTGTGTGTGTTCTGTTTCTATATTTCATTTACACTGACATATATACACACGGTTAATATAAAACAAAGACAAAGTTACAATAAATACAATGACCATAGACATAATGTACAATAAACAAAGACAAACATATAAAATTAAGTTTCAGAATTATAAATTTACAGTTACTGAAGAACTAAATGGATATTACAATTAAATCAATACTTATTGTAATGTGTAATATATAGCATTAATTTGTTCAATGAATCACTTTACAAATCATTTTAGCACAATATCAGTAAGAAGCAGGTTTTTTTTTCATCTGCTGACCCCATAGAAATTTAATCCAGATGGTTAGTCCAGCATCTCTCTTGTCAATCTACAAGAGTTCTCAGATTTCAATTACTCCTTTGTTTGCTATAAGATAAGACATTGAGCTTGCTTAATAAGGATGTTTTAAGATTTCATTACCCACCACCATCCACAACACACACCTTTGTTGTCTGTGCCTTTGGGGACGTCATTCTTATAGTTAATTACTTATAATGTACATATTATTGTGTAAATTCTTTTATTCTTAGTACACGTATCATTAGTTATAAGTCTGACATGTGGTAAATATTTAATGAATGTTGGTTCTTTTTAATGTACCTCTCTTTTAGGCCAAATTGTTATTTTATTATCCATGCTGACATATGGAATTTTTTTATTTTGTACTATATCCATGCTGACATGGAATGTCTTTATTTTAACAATCCATACTGACGTATGGAATTTCTTTATTTTAACTATACATGCTGATGTATGGAATTTCTTTATTTTAACTATCAATGCTAACATATGGAATTTCTTTATCCCTGCTGACGTATGGTTCCATGCTTACGTATGGAATTTTTCTATTTAAACTATCCATGCTGATATATGGAATTTCTTTATTTTGTACTATATCCATGCTGACAAGGAATGTCTTTATTTTAACAATCCATACTGACGTATGGAATTTCTTTATTTTAACTATACATGCTGACGTATGGAATTTCTTTATTTTAACTATCAATGCTAACATATGGAATTTCTTTATCCCTGCTGACGTATGTTTCCATGCTTACGTATGGAATTTTTCTATTTCAACTATCCATGCTGATATATGGAATTTCTTTATTTTGTACTATATCCATGCCGACGTATGGAATTTCTTTGTTTTAACTATCCATATTAACGTATGAAATTTCTTTATTTTAACTATCCATGTTGATGTATGGAATTTCTTTATTTTAATTATCCATATGAATGTATGGAATTTCTTTATGTTGTACTATATCCATGCCAACGTATGGAATTTCTTTGTTTTAACTATCCATATTAACGTATGAAATTTCTTTATTTTAACTATCCATGTTGATGTATGGAATTTCTTTATTTTAATTATCCATATGGATGTATGGAATTTCTTTATGTTGTACTATATCCATGCCAACGTATGGAATTTCTTTATTCTAACTATCCATGCTGACGTATGGATTTTCTCTTTCCTTGCTGACGTATGGTTCCATGCTTACGTATGGAATTTTTCTATTTAAACTATCCATGCTGACATATGGAATTTTTTTATTTAACTATCCATCCTGACGTATGGAATTTCTTTATTTTAACTATCCATGCTGACGTATGGAATTTCTTAATTTTTTACTATATCAATGCTCACGTATGGAATTTATTTATTTTAACTATCCATGTTGATGTATGGAATTTCTTTATGTTGTACTATATCATGCCAACGTATGGAATTTCTTTATTTTAACTATCCATGCTGACGTATGGATTTTCTCTATCCCTGCTGACGTATGGTTCCATGCTTACGTATGGAATTTTTCTATTTAAACTATCCATGCTGACATATGGAATTTCTTTATTTAAACTATCCATGCTGACGTATGGAATTTCTTTATTTTAACTATCCATGCTGACGTATGGAATTTCTTAATTTTTTACTATATCAATGCTCACGTATGGAATTTATTTATTTTAACTATCCATGCTGACGTATGGAATTTCTCTATCCCTGCTGACGTATGGTTCCATGCTTACGTATGGAATTTTTCTATTTAAACTATCCATGCTGACATATGGAATTTCTTTATTTAACTATCCATACTGACGTATGGAATTTCTTTATTTTAACTATCCATACTGACGTATGGAATTTCTTTATTTTAACTATCCATGCTGACGTATGGAATTTCTTAATTTCTGCTATATCAATGCTGACGTATGGATTTTTTTTATTTTAACTATCCATGCTGACGTATGGAATTTTTCTATCCTTGCTGACGTATGGTTCCATGCTTTCGTATATATTTTTTTCTGTTTAAACTATCCATGCTGACGTATGGAATTTTTTTTGTACTATATCCATGCTGACGTATGTGATTTCTTTATTTTAACTATCCATGCTGGTGTATGAATTTTTTTATTTTAACTATACATACTGACGTATGGAATTTCTTTATCTTAACCATCCATGCCGACGAATGGAATTTCTCTATTTTAACTACCCATGCGGACATATGGAATTCTTTTTTTTTTACTTATCCATGCTGACGTATGGAATTTCTTCATTTTAACTATCCATACTGACGTATGGAATTTCTCTATTTTAACTATCCATGCGGACATGTGGAATTCTTTTATTTTAACTATCCATGCTGACGTATGGAATTTCTTTATTTTAACTATCCATGCTGACGTATGGAATTTCTTTATTTTAACTGTCCATATTGACGTATGGAATTTCTTAATTTTGTACTATATCTATGCTGACGTATAGACCGCCGGATCGGGTTTTGTCCTGTGCTTACTATGACGTCAGTAGTCAGCGGTTCCAAATATTCCCAGGCCTCTCAAATGTACATGGAAGTACTCTTGGACAAATTGAATGAAAATTACCGATGTAGTAATAATATATAAACATATTCATTCACAATATTTAAGTATCGTTGAATTAAAGTATCATTAGTAGCACCAAAGTTATAGTTTTACTAAAAAGGCAACGTACAAACATGCTCAGTACGACCGTTTATGTCAATAAGACTTCATCAATTCGACAGATGAGCTCGGATAAAATGATAAATTTATATTTCAGAAAGAAAATAGCGGTATCATAAAAGGCTATATAATAAACTTAAATGTATTTTTAAGAGTACACACTATTAAAAAATGACAATCTTAGCTTTTGAGAAATTTAGAATTTAAATAGAACAATCCCAGCGAAATATTACTTTAGTATAAAATAACTCAATATAATGCAAGAACATTTTAATTTGTATAAAACTGCTACATACACATCCTCTACATTTTTATCATGGAATTCCACCAATCGTATGACGTTAATCTTTTTAACATGAATGTTAGTATCTTGACATACAAAATCGTATATGTAATATATCAAAGTATGGTAGTACAAAGGTATTCTTCCTTTGTGTGTTGGGTAAAGTTTGTCATTCAGTCGGTCTAGGTCTTTGTCATGGTACGATTCGTCTTGGGTGCGAGTTTTCCTTGTAACTTCACTCAACCAGCAAATCTCGTGCACATCTACGAAGATGATCGGAGAGTAATCAGACGCCATGTCTTGTTTCAGTTTCCGTGTAAATACAAAAAATATTGATGATATTTTGGCATCTGCACTCTGTTTTCGACGGTGAATCGTATTGTCAGGTGATTTTTTTATGGTATACAATCGTTTCATGATTATTACACACTTTCCAAAAAAATATTCCTAACTTAGCTAATATAAAAATCTCAGATACCAAAGTATTAATCAATAGAATGTCCAGTACATAGATACAAAACCGGTAAAAATGGACAAACACGGACCTCTGGAAACCAAGAGGTGGGATCAGGTGCCATGGAGGAGTAAGCATTCCCTGCTGCTTTAATTATGCATATCATGTAGTATTGTAAGATTGACACGTTGTTAGTGATAAATATTTTTGTTTATATCCTTGTTGTTGACTTATTTTGGATTATCATATATATTTACATGTGATAATATATGGGTCCTGGATCTACAAGTCATTTATATACTTTCATATATACTGTAGAAAATAACTGATCTATAAAAAATGATAGAGTTTGACAGAACTGAGACATTTGCAAAAAAAAACATACAAAAAACAGGAAAAGAAAAAGGATATAAAAAAAATAATTTGGCATTTAGGCCTACTCATCACAATTATTATTCTTTAATTATCCTACCAATTTGGATGAATTAAAATACCAATGACGGTACATCTTCATTTCAGTCTCCCTTAACAATTTACCTACTCACAATTTCCATCAAATCTCTTTGGAAACATCAGTCATGACTTGTCGAAATGAATGGGCTGTGAAAGTCCACATTCACTTTTACAAGATGATTTTTGTTTTTTCTTGATGAATATGACACGCAAAAATTACCAATGTGTTAATACTAGTTTTCATCATCAAATTCTATTTTTCTCCCCAATTCAACCTAATTTTACTCCAGTTAAACCTAGCTGTTCCCGCATCTCGCATTAACGATAGACACTAGTTTAACTGTGTAAAACTAAGTCTTACTGCAGCAAAAGTTTTGTTTGACACATTTAATGGAATTTTGGTGTGTTATAAAAATTATCAACTTTTCAATATCAGTTGTTGACATGATACGAGACACATCCGGGTAACACAGACATACCACTCAATAAAACATCAATAAACTAGAAAACCTATAACGTGAACGTTGTAGATGTGATACGGACTGCCTTGTGAAGTTTTACCTTGATAAATTCTAAGGCATTACATTTGGGTGCAATACATTGTCTCTTTAACCTCTCCGAATCGCTCACAATGAAAATGCAGTATACTAAAAGGTAATAAAAAGTACTCTAGATCATGCCCTTTGACCTACAAAGGGTCCAGGCTTTCAAGTAGATCTTTGTTATATTTGAAAACGAGTGAACATTTTATTCTGTATATTCCCACGGACTATTAGACCAATGGACACATGGATCACTACCAACCCCTTTCATTTCGCAAAGAAATAATACGCCAATTATTGGACTAAAATGGGGTGAAAATAACGCAAAAATATCGAATTTAAATCAATACATTTGGTATTTTCCGTTCCGTTCTACCGTTTACCGTCCCGCAACCATCACTGAAAGGTCGTCAAACTATTCTCCCTATAGTAAAATACATATAACCTGGTGGGGTGGAGTCTTGCTAACCTTTTCTTGACCTAAACGAATTTAAATTTTAGGTGATAAAGCATAACATTAAAATAAAACTGACTAGAGTAATCGTTCCTAATTGTCACCATACATACGAGAGTATCCAGTGAGGAATAAAACTTTTTCCCATGCAGCTTGCCATAACCGAAAAGTGAGAAGAACCATCCGTATGATAATCAAAAGGTTACTCCTCCCCGCCATCTTATGTGAATCGGACAATAATCAACACATTAACAATACGTTATATTGGATTCATTCCATCTAACTTCCATCTAATGCATTCATTATCTTAAGAAAGATCTACCCCTTAAAATCATTTTCGTTGAAGGTAAGCGAGAAAAAGCTGCTATAATATGAACGCAACAGTCAGTTGTCATAAACAACTTTGTGTCCAAAAACTAACGCGATCTATATCATGTAAACTAACCAGGACTAGTAATAATGAGAGCAGTCCTTACCAAATCCTAGTGATCACTATCTTAAAAACCTTAACACAATGTTATATAATTTTTTGTGGAATAGTAAGACAGATACGATTAAAAGAGATGTGATAATTCAAAATTATAAAGATGGAGGACTAAAGATGGTAGATTTATACTCATTCATAGACTCGTTAAAACTTACTTGGATAAGAAGACTTTATAAGACACCTGGAAAATGGCAATATTTATTCAGAACCAAATTTAATATACATTTCCTCTCTAATTATGGTAACGAATACTAGTCTTTTTGTAGTAGATTAGACCAAAATAGATTTTGGAAAGAAGTTTGTGAGGTATGGACTAAGTTAAATAATACAAACCTTTTCTTAAAAAATATAAATAAAATATATCATAAAACTCCTTTGTGGTACAATTCTGATATCTGCATTGGGAATAAACCTGTAAAATACAACGAATGGTATACAAAAGGTATCCACACCATTAATGATTTGGTTAGACAGTGAGAACCTAAGATTTTACACATTTTAAGAATTTTCAAATATTTATCAAATAGAATCCAATTTTATCACATATCATGGTCTAATATCAGCAATTAAAAAGTATTTGAATAAATATAAAAGTACTGACACAGTAATAACCCGTCCATCTCTTCCATTTATACCACCTCATTTAGAACTATTTTTAAGAGTAAAAAAGGATCAAAAGTTAAACCTACTGGTGAAAGGAATTGGAATGAAATTTTCAACAATGAAAATTTTGATTGGTGGGATATTTTTAGCCTTCCTTTTGTAGTTACAAAACGTACAAAGTTGCAATGGTTTCAATTTCGAGTTAATCATCATATTTTGACTACAAACTCTCTCTTATTTAAATCTGGCGTGGTTGTAAGTCCTGGATGTACATTTTGCAATAAAGAAATATAAAAAATTTCAGATACCAAAGTATAAATCAATAGAATGTCCATGACACAGATACAAATCCGACAAAAAATGAAAATGAAACTGTTTAATTCACTGTTTATGGGAATGCACAGAGGTTCAAAAACTCATTAAAACATTTTATACTTTACTAAATTTTATGACTATTGATTTTTTATTGAATAAAGAAATCTTTCTCTTTGGAGAATTGATAGAAAACTTAGATTTTGCAAGAATGGATAATGAGATTATAATTTTAATTAAATTTTGTTTATAAATCACGATGCCTTAGTAAAACACTGAATATCAATGTTCTAATAAACAATTTCAAAGATTATCATATTGTACAAAAATAAATTTCCATCACAAAAGACACATCTTTTCAAAACAAAATTTAATGATAAATTGAAAAAATGGGAAATCTTAATATCTTTGCGCATTGTAAAATACATCCCCTGACAGTTCTAATTCTACACTCAGCTTACATTTTATATATTTTAATAAGCTCATGTACACATTATTTCAAAATATATCTCTCTCTCTCTCTCTCTCTCTCTCTCTCTCTCTCTCTCTCTCTCTCTCTCTCTCTCTCTCTCTCTCTCTCTCTCTCTCTGTTATAAAAAGGTACATCCAGACATCTTAAGATTATTCAAAATTCTGTAATACCAGAGGTTTTGTTAAATATTATAGGCCTTACTGTAAGGCACCTTCTTGTACAGTGAACATTCCAGGGCAACCCAACCCGGGCTTCACTTAAGTGTTTCTATGTCTGGGTACCAAATAATAATAATAATAATAATAATAATAATAATAATAATAATAATAATAATATTAATAATAATAATGAGAGCAGTCTGCATTTGTAACTCTTTTTTGTATCTACGCTCTGGCACCATAAAACATAAGAATTAATTAAGTCTATAAAGTTATCCAATTTTGGCAAATCATGATATCTGATTGGCTGAGGTAATCAGGTTGAGAGTATTCTAAGACTTTAATATTCTCAAGTTTGATGGCGCCGGGCTCAGTAATGGCCTTCCTGATGGAATATAAGTCCTAACTGTCACTTTACTCAAACTATTAATTTTTTCTCATTTATCTATGTAAAGTTTGGATTATAAATGATAACAACTGTTAATTGTGACCGATAATTTGTATGAAATATTAAATTACATCACCTGGCATATTGATTTTATTCTACAGATCACACACGGGTATTTACATTATAAGTGACGTACAGTATTTTATATTTTATTTTGTATTTTATATTATTGTATGTAATGATTCCGTCTACGATCAGATGACACCATGAATTTAAGTAATTGTCCGCATAAATCACCAGGTTCTTTGGCAACACAATATCAGCAGCAAGTATACACTACACATCGTGGTAACACTGACTCCACACTCAATAAAACGTCCATATAAACTACTTTGAATTCCGTGTATTTTTCATAGGATAAATTTCAATGATGCCGTGATAGTAAGAAAATATTAGAAACCGATTACTATTCTACTTTCACAGTGTATACACTGACTGCTTGATGTCAAATTTAATCGGTAAAATTCTAATCGGTTTCCCGTCACTTGTCAGCTGGTGAATGTTATGTGACATGTATCCTGCGTCATAGATGTTGCCTTTCCAGTAATTTTCAAAGGGTATCTCAACCAATCGGAAGTATATCTTTAGGTTTCCAAAGATAAATTGACACATGTTTACAAACACAAATCTTCAGACGGATGACAGGCTAGGTTTCAGCGCAAACATAATATGAGCTATAGTGATGTATAGCAAAAAAGAATGATTTACCTGTACACTCATATTTTCGGAAAAAAGTATTGTTTTGGTTTTAGACACACCTTTTTGATCACATTAAATGGATATCTACCAAGTTCATAGTATATCAATGTATTGCAAGACCGAAAAAGTTTGTATGTATTTTTTTTTCAATATCTGGTACTTTATGATATCCCCATATTTCTGAAACATACTTTAATACACAACTGACATAGGTGTCAAATATAAATCAATTAATTTCAATGTTTATTTTCAAATTATTTTTAAAAAAGCAAATATTACTTTTCTATCATGTTCTGAAAATTTTCTTTTTGTTTGATGGATCATGCAATTACAGATATAGTATAAAATCGAAACTTTAAGTCTTTGTGTGGTCTTTGCTCGAATTTTGAAGCGGTCAGGCGTACTAGCGGGTGTGTCTGGATCCCACGCTTTTAAACATGAAGCTTCTCACCTCTTATCCGCCTAGGTTCGAGTCCCGGCTGGATTCTAAGCAAGCTGATTTTATAAGGGATTTTACTTTCGAAAGCAGGGTACATTACAACCGAGTTCTCTTCCACCATTAAAAAATGCCCGCCACCATATGTCTGGAAAATTCTTGAGTGTAGCGTAAAATAAAATTCACGCTTCCAAACAAAATGTACTAGCGTGAAATTTTGTATTACTTATCCAGTTAATATTACGCAGTTATTTGAGCGGAACGAACAGAAATGTGTTCATAGTAAATATCTGTGTTGAAATAAGAAAAACCCAATATTTGATGTATCTAATGTTTATTTATTATGTACATATATTAAACAATTTATGCATTGTACACAGTTTGCAATCATATTCATATTCAAATGCACTGTACTCTATATGTGTAACCATGATACAATATAAAACATTCACAGTGAGTTATTTCACACTAACATTCATGATTATATTACTTAGAGTTAGTCTTCAGATTCTTCCTCGTCCTCAAATTCTTTCTCTTTTCAGACTCTTCCTCACAATCCATTATCCATAAGCACTATCGTCAGCTTCCAGCTTAAAGATAATAATCAAAGTCCTATTTATCTTTATTTATCGGATGTCTGCAGGTCAAAATTGTTTATGTCCATTAGAGTCGATACTGCTTTCTCGATATCGCGATGGTGTTTGCTCTTAGTCAACTTAGATGTTATCGGAAGAACCCATTTATACATATTCGGAACAAGAGTATCGCTTGATTAAATCTTCTTTCTTGGATAGTGCAGTGTTTAGACCATATGTTTCCTAATTTTCCTGAAGAGCTATGTCGACTTTCATCCCACGGTTCATTGAATAAAGGATCAAATATTGTTTTATCATTCTCATCACAATCCTTCATCCTTCATCAATAATCGTTGCATCTGATACCTTGAGGTTAATCCTTAAATCAAGTACTTCATTTCACCATAGAGAGGTGTTATTACTAATAAATCCACAAGATTCTATCAGGCACATAGTGTATAAGCAGTTCTATCATTCAAGTAAAAGATCCTTTCATCATTGTAAAGGGATTATAAACTTGAGCAACTCCTTTTTTTTAACATCGTACTCATTTCATCTTCCGAAGAGTGGATACCAGCGGAGGAGTAGTGGATTCCAGCGGAGGAGGCGGATATGCTTCAGTGATTTGAAGATACGCTCCAGTGCTTTAATGATATGGTTGACTGACGCCATGAACATTTAATCTCACATTATCACAACTGGAAAATTAACCACATGACTGTATAACGTAGAATAAGGATTCGATTCCACTTCAACATCCTATAACATTTTACTTTATCAAAACATTGTTATTTTGTATTTTATCCACCTCGCCAAGTCATGTAATTTGGATAATACTAGAGTCTTATGTGAATCTATCTTACATAATTGTAAGATTTCTCAATATAATTATTTCGTTTTATTTAGTACTATAATGCACTACATATCAAAGTTTTAATATGACGTAAGATACATTTCTTTGTGTTTTATAATAACATTTATCTCATGGCATAAAGTGAAGTGGTTTCATATTCGTACGAAGACACTAAAAACCAATTACTGTTCTCTTCAAACAAAATACACGTCGGGTCTTTCATGTCAACAGGTAAAATTCTAATCAGTTTCCCATCACCTGTTAGCTGGTGAATGTTATGTGAACCAAATCCGGCTACATAAATGTTGCCTTCACAGTCAACCGTAATTTTCCAAGGGTTTTCCAAAATATCAGAGGTATATCTGAATATTTCTGTTCCGGAACTGTCTATACAAACCACACAGTGCTCATTATAATCGGAGAGATATATATTGTCTTTATATTTTGTGACATACATCAGTCCCTTACTTCCTCTCACCTTTATACTGTTCATTATACGTCCCCCTAAATCTAGTACAATCAGCTGAGTACGGTATGAAACCAGCAGTGTCTGGCCTGCACGACAGATTCCTCTACACTCCCCGTTAAGTGTCACAGTCTTGTGTACAGATAGTGATAGAGAGGACGGATCAATGTTTATATACACAAGTTGTTTCTTACCCGGTAATGTTACTACTGCTTGTTGTGGGGTGACAAGTGTCACATCCCACGGACCACCTGATAATGTTAACGACGATGTACACTTACCATTCGAATCTATCAATGTTACCTTGTTATTCCAATAATGAACGAGTAAAATATAGCTGTTTGGAAGAAATGCTGCACTGGAGACTCGGGTATTAGATAACGTATTCTCCACTTCAGGTGTACGTGAATGAAAATCAAACTTTGGAGTTTCCGGTTCATCTGTTGTCACTTCTTTTTCAGTAACTCTTCCGAAGGTTGTAACGTTAGAGATGAAGTCAGATACATCTGTTGAAATCTCAAGTTTTACATCCACGTCCTTGTTCTTAGTCGCCTCTGAGCTGTAAAATTCATCCAACTCATTTTCTTTTTCCTTCAAATGTTTAAGTTCCAAGAGTATCTGTACGTCTGAAGCGTTTTGTTGGAAAGTGTCCAAGATTGCCATACAATTATCCGCGATACTTTTCCGCTTCTGCAGAATATCCTGCTGTTCAGTTAGATCGTCGATTTGCCTTTTATGCACCCCGGTGATTTTATTTTGAAGTGAACACTCAAGTTTGTCAAGGTGAGAAATGACTTTCTGTCTAAGATTTTGTACATATTCGTGCATGGTATTTTCACTGTTCTGAAGACATTTCCTTCTTTCAATCCTGTCTTCAATTTCATTCTGAAGTTTCTGACCAATGTTTGAGAAAGATGTCCGTAGAATTTCCAGATTAGCTGTGCTCCGGATTTCTTTGCCGGCTTCCTCTATTGTTTTCACCTTACTACAAGAGCGATGGAAAGCAGCGAGGCATAAAACGCAACATGGAACCTCGTGTTCATAACAGAAAATTTCAAGTTTTTTGTCTTTGTGTTGAGAACACAATATATCACTTTGTTGACGAAGAGTATCTGATAATTCATTTAGTGGAACAATACTATGGTTCATTAAAATTCTGTTTCCAATATGAAATGTTTTACACTGCGTACAAAGTGCCTCGCCACAATTATTACACCAATGCTCCGCCTTATTTGATTTGTCAATACGAGTACAAGAATCACATAGTTTATCATTATCCTTGGCTTTCTGTCGATCTATCAAACAAACGATTAAATGATTCAGGGGAAAATCTTCGGCCAATTTCTGTGGATTTGTTTCCACGCTGTTTATTGTGGTAAATGTCCTACAAGTCGGACACGGAACTCCCTGTTTATTATCCGGACCTTGTGTTAACGCGGAAGTTATATACCTGCTGAGACACGCCTCACAAAATGTGTGTAGACACGGCAAATATTTCGGTTTCCTGAAGCTTTCAAGACAAATTGAACATACCATGAGGTCATCCTCCTTTTCCTGAGAAACTGAAGCCATCTTCCTGACGACAAGATGCCAATTACATCTGATCAGCTGCTCAATAACGCTGTATCAGTGTTTTTTTCTTATTGCGTACTTGCAAGTTACGTGGCTTGTACACAGTGCATATGTAATTAAATAGAAGCAGCATCTGTCAGCCTTCAGGAATAAGTATACAAGTGCACGACACTACCGGAAATGCCACATTGTACTGGAAATAAAATTCCATACTAAATAATCAAGTAATGTTTGATAAATTAAACCCAAATATACGTGTTTCAATATAACCCAAAAAAACTGCATTTAAGTATATGGATTTAATTAGCATATCAGCTTGTGACAGATGTGTATTATTTGAGCAATTTTATTTCATGTCATGTGTAATGAATATACACAAGACCATACCTATGTCTAGATTGTAATACAGTAGTGACTGCAATATAAACACATAAAGTTGATACATATATAGATTTACAATAATTTTCCTATTTCATTGCAGGGATACGTTGATGATATCGTCACTATGGAAGTTTTATGGTCGATACGAGGATCTTGTTAAACAATATGAAGTCCCCCTCTCAAGAGTGTTACATAGTGTTCAGGAGCACCACCATACACAGTGACTCCCCTTTGCCAGTCAGATCCAAAACTAACTGATGACCTTTTCACCAAGATTGACCTTTTCACCGAATTCGAGGCTTCCATGGAACATTTGTGAGGTGTGTGGCATGCTAACTCCTCCCAGACACCTAGTCCAATCCCGTTTGAGATTCGCAATTGTTCTTTATGTTGAGACCGTAATTATATAGTATTTGTCAAGTTACAACGGACTTGGTACTTTTACTAAAAAAAACATCAATAGATTTGAAGTTACAAAGCATCAACATACATTTGTTTTTTAAACAAACCAAATTTCGACAGACTCTCCCTGGTTACATACAAATCGAAAATAAATATTACGTAAACTATCAAAGCGCTGGTAATTAAGCTAGTGCCACGTGTCCCCTAAAGCATTCCGAATTGGTTTTGATCTTCCACCCATCATGGCTATCTGGGCTTCTAACAGGTCAAAATTTCAAATTGGTCGGATTTCTATACATTGTATGTTTATTCAAACACTAGGTATTCAACAATGTATGAAGTTTTCAACAAAGGGGTCCAAGATGACTTAAGGTGGTCATACAGCAAATTTGGTCTATGAAACTGATATTTTGTTTATTAAGGTGCCTGTCACCTTGACCTTTGATCCCATTATCTTTAAACCTTGTCACGATGAACCTTAGATAATTATGATAACAATAATAAGTACTGATACCTTTATGCCCCTTTTTGTTTCAAATGTTATTCGGCTTTGCATGGGATTAACCCCTACAAAATTTGCATAAGTTCGAACTCAACAAATAAAGTTGACAGAAATGGTCGTCTTGAGCATTTGTTTTGGTCTCTGATATTTTCTATTCACTTATGTGCCTATGACCTTGACATTTGACCCATAACCCTGAAACTTGATCACATACTTCTTACCAATTTTTGATATACATATACATACATTTTTGTGTACAAAAGTCAACCAGTCTTTGGTAAATAAGTCATTTGAAGAATTTTCAAGATGTTCTAAATTTTGGGTCTTATTGGTACTAAGCCTTTTTCGTTTGCAAACATTATGTGACTTCATATGGACATAGATTATGCCAAGTTCGTTTGAATTTGAACCATTGAAAAGTCTTAAAGATAATGAAAAAGCAAAATTCACTTAAGGTGCTCATGCAGCAAAATTGGTCTATGAAACTTGTATTTTCAGTTTACTAATGTGCCTGTGAACTTTACCCCTTGACCTTAAAACTTTGTCACAATGATCTTTAGATAATTCCGAACTTTCTTATATATGTATATCTTTTTATACAAAAAGTAATGTATAAACCATAAAACCATATTACATGTCATTTAACGGCCCGCTAAAGGCTCGTTTATGAACAGATCTCAATTTCATTCTTATACTTTATTGACTGAACAAGATACGATCTAAATAACAATCTTCAAATTCAGATTACTTCGTGCGCATCTTATCTAATGAATAAAAATATAGTGGTTTTCTATTTTCTCAGTTTATAGATCGGAATACTTTCGGGGTTATTTAAAAGCGGAAGAATATCGCTGGTGGACATTTTCCCGGAACGTAATGAATAAAAAGGAAAAGAAAAGCAAATACATTGTAATTCCTATTATCAAGTTAATGAACGATCAGAATAATTCATTCGAACGTGATTTAGGCCTATGCATGTTTTATCTTTAATGGAACGAAACATTGCGACCGTCAAAGTTGACACGATATACATGTATCCTCATGGATCGCAAGTTCGTGGGGTTAACCAGTCTAATGTTATTACTGCTGAAAACTAAAAACTTACCCTTTTAAAATGATCTCACTTTAAATTGTATGTTTTTCAGTGTGCAATACGAAAATAAGTTATATAGCCAACATTTATTCTGTAATATGATTAAAATGTTTTTGTTTACCGACGTTGTTCATTTTGTCAAAGGGTTATAAGTTCGTGGGTCAACTTCTGGGGCACGTGACTTTTCTGTCCAAGCGCTGTTCACAAATGCGGTTAATATAGGTCAAATGTACTAGAAGCAAATTATACAATTTAGAGTCGTATTGTTTACCCATTGTGTTGAAATTTGGTCATTGGTGTCTCTATATTTTCTATACTAAGGAAATGGTTATAACTTTGAAAACAAAAATAATTTATTGATTGATTTTTATCAAATCTACCTGTTGTAGCTCGTATGTCTTCAACATTTGAATACATCGTAAATATAGGTAATCTAAAATGTTCCAGAGAGCATCAAATCTCATCAGACATGCGATTTTAACGAGATATCAAAATACCACGAACTTGCAATCTCCGCGAACTTACAACCCCCGACGATATACGATTTTGGATAAAAAATAAAAAAGATTAATGCATAAGGGCACCGACATATTAACACTTTCATTCGACAGACCACAAGCAGGTTTTACAGGGTTGATATTTTTTGATGACTTACCTCCAGAATCATAAACATGTTTGCCACACACTATTTTATACCAAGCATCTATAGGGTCTTTATGTATATACAAATGTAGGGACTAACGTATGACACATTTAATTAATAGAACCTAACCAGGTTAACCAATATCAATCAATAACTCGCCTCCAGAACCTTAAACGTTCGACACAGACTACCTCACGATTATCATCTGTAATGGGGATCTGACGTATGGACCCTTTACATCAACAGATCCCAACCAGGTTTTACAGGGCGATATATTTTGATGACTGGTCTCCAGAATCTGAAACACGTTTGACATAGACACAGCATTGTCGTTTAAGACTGGTGACCTTCCCTTTTTTTTTTTTTTTTTTTTGAATTGAATTGCGAATAGGCTTAGTGTTTTAAGCCACACTCAAAACACTTTCAGTTACATGGTGGCTGCCAGTTTTTAATGGTGGACAGAACCCGGTCACAATGTACCTGGAAAGAGAACCTAGTTACAATGTACCTGAGAAGAGAACCTGGTTAAAATATACCTGGGAATAGAACCTGGGTACAATGTAGGCCCTATACAATTGTGTGTGGCAACTGAAGAAATATCCAAAATAGAAGCGTCATTACGTTTGTGAATAAATATGTTGGGTTGATCAAGTCCTCGAAAGAGCAGGCGAAGCAAACCCAATAACTAATATTGATGAAAACAAACAACTGCACATGTCTATGAACATTCTTATGGGGGGTGCCATGAAACTTATTCAACACCGTCTTACTTTTGGTGGGATCCACTGAAAAACGTCGGTAGTTACTTTCACATTCATATTACTTGCAAACAAAGCAACATGCGGAAATGTAATGGAACGGTATATCTTTATAAATAAGTATGATGTAGGCTACAGCCATCACTTAAAACGGAATTGACACCCTAATCAACGCTAGTGGGGTTTTAGACTCACTTAAGTCTGAAGATATTCTCCGATACATTATCTGCTTGGGTCATGAATAGAACAGGTGAAAATGTTCTCGACTTGCATAGTCAATCCGATACCAGGACCTGGCATCATAAACCATATGAATTATTCGTCTAAAAGTTTTACTCAACTTTAGCTAATCCTGAAATCTGAGTGATTCAAGGTTTATGATGCCGAGACAATAAACAAGGAAAATAATTCTGAGACAAATTTTATTCTCAAAGCGAAGAATGTAATCATCTGAGTAAAAAGTGAAAACTCGCGGACCATAAAACGACTTTAGAATTTTCTCAACTAAGGTAAAATTGTCAAGGGGCAGTGTAAATCTCGTCCATGACATATGCACCGATTCACTTAACTTCGATGTTACCATACTCTATGACTAATTATGTAATAACCAACCAAGAGGTATAAAACGCGTTAACATCAAATAGGCAGCACGTCTTGTGGCATAAAAGGGGGAATAGATATATATCTTTTTAAAAAGGTCTTGTAAAATGCCAATACATGACCGATGTCTGTTATTTATACATATTGTATGTATAACGTATATAATAATCGACATTCAAGATACGAGTAAATTAGTGTAAGTACATTAGATAAGATAAATGACTCGGAACATACACTGGGGGACATGTACCGGACTAAATTTACACTGTCCCCATTGTTAATGTAAACAAACATCGTATGGCCAAAACAAGCCTACAGAGAAGAAGTGTTGGTTTCCTAGACCTATTTCGCTCAAATCGCACGTTGTTTTCAAAAGTCAAGGGATTTAACATGTCCCAATATACTCTAGGGCGACAATGATAATGGCATTAGCGTCTACTTATCCTGAGGCGAACATAGGAGGCAGCCATTTTTGCTATTAAAAATGACGTAGTCAGCTACATACCGTAATTTATATCACTTGAGAAAGAAATTGGTCTAAGAATTTCTTTATGGCCCACAACTTTACCCAAGTTGAGAAAATTCTCAAGATTTGAGTAAAATCTTGAAGTTGAGTAAAAAATTTGTCTGAGAATAGTTTTATGGCCCTGGGCCATGGATTGGCCATTTTCAGACTTTACTCATTTTGAATTTTTATGGTTCCAGGGCCTAGTCCTCATGTTTCTATATACACAATGTATCCTTTCCTTTTTCTCTCTCAATGTTTTGGGTATATTTTGGTTCAATATTACTTATACATTCAGGAAATGTTTCACTTCTACCGAGACATTAACTGTGGTAGATGCTGTGCCCGGAACTTCGACAAATTTTATGTATCTACGCCAAACACAATGCCAGACAATTCTACAGACAGACGCCAAATCAGCAAGTCGTTTGTGGTGCCAAGGTCAAGTCTATCGTGATAAAGCGCCTCAGTTCAGTCATATCTAAAAGAACCTGTAGCTTTTACATATTATTCGGAATGCATGGTGAATACCTATATCTAAAGTCTTCAGTATGACCTGGCACATACACTTGGAATTGAACCTAGGACCATTCGATTGCAAACACCCAAAGGCTAGACCTCGACGAGCTACTGTTTGGTATAGGATATAGAGTTAAAGTCATAAAACAAACAGCAATTGTGGATCTTTTTAATAAAGATAAAATGCTGACACTGTTGAGGACAAAAAAATACAATGTATACTTTTATATATTTTTCTCTCATCCGTCTGGTAGCAGTCCTACAAATGTTGTACATAAGGAAATAATGTGATTATCAGTGTTGAAGTTTGGGTTATGGTTATCAACAAGCCTCTTCCGACGTCCAAGAGGAAGAGCCAGACACGCATTATACTTAGATACCGTTTTTCTAACACCTGCTTCGATCAGTCTGATCAGATAACTTTTTTAAGTCCCCGTCGTACCAGTGGATTTATAAAGTAAAATTCACATTTCTGGGAAGTCCAGTATTTTCCATGTAGCAACAGCAGCCAGTAAAAGATTTTGTCTGGAACAGCACAAAATCTTATTTGTTTAAAAAAAAAAAAGTCAAAGGACACTTTCACCAACAACAAAAAAAGGGTCTACCCTTCTATAATGCTTGAATGATTCATATCACATGATCATAGTTGTGAAAGAATGATAAAAAAATAAGTTTTAACAACAGAGCTCTTTTGATTACAAGGAATAAAGTTAAAAACTAATGCCTGAAAAAAAAAAACCTTTGTGACCATAGCAACAAACAGATAACACAGCACCAAAACGAAACCAGCATGCAATGTTCTTATATATTGAAAAAAAAATTGTCAAAACATTCTATAAAATCTAGGAATATACCCAAATAAAAATGAGAACCACAGAACAGGAACCAACATCATCCTGTCACTTTCACTATAAGTTTAAAATGCAAATTTGACAGCCTACAGTTAATTTATTTGGCTGTATGTTTGCGCCATAGCTTTTTTTTTGTCAAATAACTCCTGTTTTTGTTTTGATTATTTTTTTTTATATTTCGCTTATTATTGATATTCGGAGTCTATAAGGTTGATTTCTATTTATTTAACTAAACAACAATAACAAATATGATAACTGTTCACTGATCTGAGAAAAGTGAAACCATTGGATGAAGTGCTATCTCGGAGACTTCACTTAAATCAGCATCTCAAAAGAATAATTTGGGGATTTTGAAAATTAAATTGGAGACCATTCCATTTTCAGAAATACTATGCCTTGAAAGCCAAGTTGTACAAGAAGAGTTTTATTTTCTTAACGATCTGGCAAATATTGTCAAATGTTGGCGTTAACAGAGGGTTCATGTCACTTATGTGAAATCGTCTGACAAAATTTTGACAAAGTCTGAGAAACCATTTACCCCTGAAGACATATTTGGACTGACCTGTGTCACTGATTTTAAGTAGAGTCCATTGTTTCTCAGGGGTAGACGAGTTAAAATCATATGACAGAAAGCAAAATGTTTGGCATACAGTACCAAAAAAAAAACCAATATGCCAATACTCTTTGTTCTAGGGGACAAAAAATATGTTCACACAAAAACAAAAAAAATAAGATAAGTATGTGATCATTTATTACGATTTAATAACCAAGGTTCGAGATGATGAAAATAATTCCTCATGTTAATTTCCAAACTGTGTATGTATCAAGTTTCATTTTATAATAATCTAGTTGACATATGAGGTAATTCTATTGGTGTTTTACACCCATGAAAGTACTCTTTCTCAGAATGTCATGAAATCAGTCGTAATTTTTTTTTCCCCCCATCTTAAAATATTTCAATACATGGGGCAGATTTTCTGCAAGTTCTTCAGAGAAATTATATACTTCTCCTTTCAAAATGTGCCAAAAAGTTCAAAGCAATTAAAATTCTAATTTTAGATGACTTATATGGGTTTTTAACACATAGTGCAAGGGTCAAATCCTAACTGCAAATGTACGTTTAGTTTACACACACAATTTTTTTATTTTAACCAAACACAACTATCTGCAAAAGAGCACCATAAGATTGTTTCATGACATACAAACGTAATATGCAAAGTAATTCGTTAACGAGTAATATTTAAAACAAATGACGTATAATACAGGTGAGAATACACTAGCTTCACACTAGAGTATGACGAAGGTATGAGCATTACAAGCCCTTTTGGTCATATGAGTATACCAATTATTCAAAAGAAAATGAAGCTTGTTGGCCATTATAAAATGTCTTAAACGAATGGTTTTGTTATCATTAGTATCAACAATTGATTTGTGGGGAGCCAAGACACTGATAGAGGGCACTACTGCTGCTAATTAGTGCACTAAAGGCTGTATGTAGTCGACTCGTGTGAGCCAACAGTAAGTCAATCATACCTTTAAAGTCATTTTACTGATGAAGCAGTCAAAATCAATAAAGTCCACTCTATTAAATTATAGTACTTAATGGTCTATGGTTGCAAAGCATACATGTAAAAATTGCACCGTTTATACGGTACCACCGAAAACTTCCTTGCACGATTAACAGAGTGAGACGGACACCGCTATATTCAGAGGTCACTTTTGAAGTGTTATATAAAGTCTCACAACGCATTTTGAATATTGAAAAAAAAAGCTCTAACTTGATTCATGAAATTCTATAGGTTTAAGATTCAAAACAGTTTATACGGTCGAACATTGTTCAGTACATCAATCGTATAATACAGAAAAAGACGTCACTTTCAAATGTAAAAACTACACAAGTTTCCATTCTCCAGCAATACAACATCATTCTGTATCTTCTTTGTTCGTAAATCATGGTAGAACTCTCTACTCAGGGAGATAAAAAAACCATGATCATATCAACTTTCCCGTAATTGTATTTCTTTTCTCTCTCCTATCTCATCTTGTAATGCATCGTCTCGCTCATGTCCGATAATTCGCCTTTGAAATCTACGTCTATGCTAAAGTCAAGATCCCTCTGAAATAGATGATTTTTCCTAATTAGGGTTAATCACTAAAATTATAACTGATATATCTTGATTCACTTTTACAGAGAAAAATCACATGCATCCATAATTTTTAATCGGCACATCGCGCAAAAAAAGATATGAATAAACAATAGGAATTTTGCAGTATCTTCTACTTGTTAAAAAGCCCTGCATAAATGAGGGAGGTATATGCAGACATCGAGGTGAACGTTTTAAGACATAAATTAAACTCACTGATAAAGAAAATCACTTTGTGTTGTACAAAGTGACATGATGAGAGCATACTCATTTTACACATTGATTGGTCGATTAATTCTGGTAATAAAAAACAAGATCTTAGTAACCTCTTTTCAACTCTACAATGCCAAACTTGTATCTGTATAATGGCACCAGCATGCAATATGACTGTCAGTAATGTGAAGTATAAAAATCTTACGTTGTTCTTTTTGTTTGGTTTTACAGTCAAGGAGCCACAGAGTTCTTCCCCTTTCTTCACTGTGACGTCCAGAGTGTCAAAATAGAACACTGTCTGTTTCCAGTGAGTGTAGGGGGCTTCTGGTGCTAAAAAAAAATTAAAAAGGTTATTGATGATGTCAAGTAAAATATATTTCCACCTTGTCAATAAAAACAAAAACCAGCACCCCCTGAGAAATGACAGCAATATCTACATACAGTGGTCCCAGTCTTGAACGACCACTGTCGTGAGCCGACACCTGTCTTTTACAACCGTAATTTACTTTCACAGACTATTTTTCTTATAAACTCACTCTGTTGTGAGCGACCACCTGTCAAACGCAACCAGCGACCACATTTTTATGGAGAAAATACGATGTTTTCCCTATCATTTACGACCACCGAAAATGTATTGACAAACCGGAAATTGACTTTCAGTTACATCTATCAACAGCAAATACTTGGTTTGAGTCAACGAGAACACGCTAAACAATAAAATAAAAAGGATGGGGAAGTTTGGGGAAAAAAACAAAAAACAAAAACAATAATGTCCACAACATATTATAATTATTGCAACAGGAATAATATGCTGTTGTTATTAGGCCTAATAAGACTATCGAAATATCATGACCGGTAACCTTTAAGTTAAAGGTACATGCAATAATACATAGACAGCTGTAATACGAATTAATTATAAAATTTCGTGGCACCAATCGATAATTCAGTCAATCTTAAAAGATTGAGATTCAGTTAGAGCTGAGTGGGAAACTGGACAGAAATCAGACAGGAAATAAATCAAAGCTAGAGAAACAGTTTATGGTGACTTGAATGAAATGATATGGAATTGATTTTATGTGGCATGAAGTAAAAATATTCCAATCACTGGAAAATTGATCCAACAGAAAGCAATAGTGTTATCTATGCAAATGGGACTCGATTACTTCACTGCCTCAAGTGGTTGGCTTGGTTGGCTTGAGAGTTTTAAAACATTCTCAGTGGTGAAGGAGCAGATATTAATCCTGAAACTGTGGAAGATTGGAAAAAACGACTGCCACAAATCACTAAAAACTTCGACATGAAAGACATATTTAATGCAGATGAGACAGGACTATACTTTAGAGGTTGACCTGATCGTTCCTTGGTGCATAAAAGTGATCAGCAGTGTTCAGGGCTCTACAACACTAAAAAAATTCACTCTTCATTTGGCCAGCGAACCAGAAATTTTACTAGCCAGCCAGGAACTTTTACTCGCCAATATATATATATATATATATATATATGTGTGTGTGTGTGTGTGTGTGTGTGTGTTCTTAAAAAAAAATCCACTGGATGAAAATATAGAAATGAAATAAAATATTAATTTTCTAAGTTTATGTAACATTTTATTGTTTCAATCCATATAAAACAAGGTTATTAACTGCATGTTGACCTTTTTTGTGCATTTTTTTTATCAATCCAGGAGTGTTTATATGCCTATATTTTTCATATTTGTTGCTCTAATATTGAGGCAACCTTTGTTTTTAAATTTTTAGCTCCAGTTTCTTTTCGACAGAATTTACAAAAAGGAGACTGCCCACAAGAATTGTAAATTTTGTCCGTAAGTTAAAATCTAGAGTCCAACACCCGTGACCTGATCGTCAGACAAACGCCTATACAGTTCTTTAATTTATAGGTGTTTGTCCGACAATCGGGTGTTTGACTCTCTACTTTAATTTACAGATAAAATTTCCAGTTCCGACTGTGGTTAATCCCTTTAGGGATTCTGTCGCGGTCGTTTTATTGTGTTCCCCACGAGAAATCGGCCACGATAATCCCCAAAGGAATTAGGTTGTGGTCTGCTTGTCCTCCTCGTCGAACACAAGGCCGAACTTTCTGTCCCGATTTTACCACTTAAAAATCGCTGAAATTAAAATCGAAATCGGGGCAGAAAGTTCGGCCTAGTCGAATACTAGCCATAACTCTGTTCCAGTATTCCTTTAACCAAGATCGTTTAAACTTAGTAGTGTCTAATGATGCTTCTGTCGAAATCGACCGAGAAAAAAAAATGTCATCGTGTGTGTTAGGAAAATTTCAAGTCGAAACAACGTGGTTTTATACAGTAATTCACGTGCGTTAGATGCTCTAGTTTACCAAATTGGTTGCTGTAAAGCGCATAACCGACCATGATTTCAATAATGTAATTTCACAGTGAAAACGGACAAACTTTTGATTTCCGGTTCGGGGGAAAAACTGGTCGCAATGTGGCGACTGAATGAGGATAAACACTCGCCAAAATCTAAAAAATGGTCGCATTGTAGAGCGCTGGTGTTAAAAAATACAAAAGAGAGGTCGACAATGTTGCTAGTATGCAGTGCCACTGGAGAGAAGCTTGCCTCACTGAAAACTTGGAAATCTGCAAACCATTGGTGTTTTAGGGGTCATAACATCAGAGTATTAGGAATCAGCTGATTCCAACAGAAAGGCATGGATGACCAAAGAAATTTTTAGTTCATGGCTGAAATCAGTGAACAATAAAATGAAGCACATTTGGAAAAACAGCTGCTTTGTTTACAACATGGGCGCAGACATTTTGGACACCCAAAGTTGTGCGGAGGGTAAAATGAGCCCAGCGATCTGATTGGTCATTAAAAGAACAAATTAGTTTTGTCATTAATAAGTGAAATTAAGGTGATAAAAAAGATACATGAATATTGGTAGTACTTTTGAAATTATAGTGTTGGCGGTTGAAAATTTAAAGGGAGGGGTCATATGAGAATAGATATTTTCCTTTGGTGCGGAATTCTACGATTTGTAAACAAGTGAAAATTTGAAGTAAAAATGCAAAGGCAACCTATACTTTTGATTGCATATTTTGTTATCAAAAATATTGATCTTTCAGCACAGGGTACTAATTTGACCCAGATTTAATAAACATGGGAGTGACAGTGACCTGAAGTTTTGTAAACTAGCATTGAGGCCTATGGGAAAATATTTGGTGGTGTCTATCCATTTAGATGTTTATATATATATATTATATGTATATACATGTTAATGTGATATCTCATGGCAAAGTTAATTAGAAATTATGGACTTCACCATGGGAAATCTGACAGAGTCATGCTTGTCACTCCGTTAGAAAACTCTGTACAATCATATCAGCTAGAAAACAAGTGTATGCAGACCAGTATACTCAAGTTTTCCAGTAAAGGTGACAACGACAATTTCATAACCTCTGGACATGTAATCTCTGTACAAATAATAATACAGGGCTTTTTTGTACATTTTTGGGAATATGGCCCATGGCCCATTGGGACTTTCACAGCATTTTGGGAATTTTTCTCTTTCTTTCATTTGATTTGCTATTTTTTTTATTGTCAAGCTGCCATATTTCAACTTTCAAGAAAAACAATGAATGAAAATATCCGTATAAATATGAGAAATTATGAAAAGATGTTATGTTCCTGATTGGAAATTTTTGGAAAAAAAGATATGATTTGCGGTTGAGATATAGCCCAATATCAGCTATAAATTTGGAGGAAAAAAGCACTGCATTAGCAACATCTGGACACTAAGTTTCACACCTTTCCCACAAGTATGAAATTGTAAATCAATTACAGATAATCCACCCACTTAATACAATAAGACCTGGTGCTGTATGGTCATTTAGTTCTGCGCTTTAGTTTTATGGTGACAGAACCAGACGAGATCAACAGCAGCGTTAACAGACAAAAGTTATTACACAGGCAATGGACGCTCAGCTGAACTTCCGTCTCCAGTGATCTAAATAACTTACCTGTAGAAAAACCTGTTCTTTTATGACATTTTGTAAACTCCATGTTGAAAAATGTAACCAAGGCATGGATGTAATCATTCCGTCTGCACTGCAGATGAAATGCGGCTGTAAATTCAAGGTCCGACTCTTGCACTGTGTAAATATCCACTTCCTGTAAGAGTACATCAATAAATCAACCATTAAATCTGAAGTTATTTGGCTTGACTATTCCTTATTCCCATACTACAGAATCAGAAAATTTTGTGGGGCTAAAATTTTGTTGTTTACAAAACATAACAAGTTCCTTAATATTATTTTGTTTGTTTTGTTTTGTTTTTGTTTTACGCCATACTCAACAATCTTTCAGTCATATGATGGCGTCCAGTTTTTATTGGCGGAGGAGAAACCCCGGTCACCCGGGTAAAGACCACTGACCTTCCGCAAGAAAACTGGCAAACTTTCTCACTTTAATTCGAAATGACCCTAGCGGGATTCGAACCAGAGGTGAGAGGCCTTGTGATTTAAAGTGCAATGCCAGTCAGCCACGGAGGCCCCTCCTTAACATTAAATTTCATTGAAATAAAAATCCTGTTTGTAAAGGACCATTTTACTATAGCTAGGTATGATTTATGTAAAATCTCGTCATGGTATAAATTTAGATGATAAATGAAAACAAGGTTTATTGTTTATTGTTGTTTAACGTCCCACTCAAGAATCTTTCACTCATATGGAGACGTCACCAATGCCGGTGAAGGGCTTCAAATTTTGGCCTATGCTCGACACCTATGGCCATTGAGCAGTGAGGGTTCTTTAAACGTGCCGACACTCACTGTGACACGGGACCTCGGTTTTTACTGTCTTAGTCCGAAGGACAGGAGCGTATCCGGGTTGGTAACCATTTCACATACTTCCCTGCCCAATCCGAGGATCGAACCCGGGTCGCATTGGTGAAAAGCGAGTGCGCTAACCACTGCGCTACCCGCACAAAGTTTTCTGATTCTTCAGTATATATGCTTTTGAAATGAAAAATGAACTATATCAACAACAACAATAAATATTATATTTTTCGTAGATTTATCAGGGATTTTTCACCCTATCATATGGGGCCAAAATAAGGCCCAATTCCCCAATGAAAAATAAAATGAATTGAAATTTCCCAAATTGAAAGTCAAAGGACAATGAATTTTAAAAGATTCTTGAATTTGAATTCTCAAACAGTTTTGTGTATTTTTTTTATTTCCCAATTTCAATAAAATGTTGCTAAAATTCCAAAATCAAAAAGCTCAGGCCCCATTCCCAAAAGAATGGAAAATCCCTGTGAAAATAATTTTGACCATTTTTTTTTTTTTTTGCCATCATTAAATATTTCTATTGATTAGAAAAATCCAATTCATCACAATTTGTATCTGCATTTAAGATGATTTATAAGCAATTTAAGTATTTTAGCGTACTTGTATTGTCTTTAGGTCAGTGTAAGTATGTTCAATTTTATATGAAAAATATCGTTTTAAATTTTTCATGTGAATTAACACCTTCAAAACATGAACAGCTCACCTGTAGAGCTGAAAAGCTTACCTTGACTAAACAGGAATTTGTAACCACCTGTTTGGGATCCACCACATCTACTAGTGGTTCTGAGATTGCCACCTTCCTAATAACACTCATATCAAAGCCATACACATTGTCCCAGACTGAAAACAAATACACAGAGAATGAAGATCAACCAGTCATGAATGCTAAAAAACCAGAAGGTCAGACAGTTCAAGGCCGTTTTTCTCTTATGAATTCTGGTTATCAAAAGAGAACAGAAATCACCATTCTAAGCTATCAAACTAATAAAGTCAAAACTTATATGGGATTTTACTCCATATATCAGCAAAAAATGAAAAATGACTTCAATCCAATTGGTGAAATCCCATTCCAAATTGAAAATGGTTACCTTTTCACTCAAAGAAAACTTTCAATTTGTTCAATACATATTGTTAAGATGCAGTAAAAACCAAAAATCAAAGTGTGAAAAAGTTCAACTCCAATTTCAACAGTTTCTATCACCAAGATGCTTAATTATTGTCATGCCATTCCAACATTTGGATAAAGAATTATAATAATTCATTAAAGATAACTATAAGTCTTCTCTATATCAAAAGCATATACAATTAAAACATTATTTCCCAATTTGATGGAAAATGCTGCTAACTTTCCCAATTTGAGTAAAAATGTTGATAATTTTCCCAATTGAGAGAAAATACTTATTTTCCCAATTTAATGAAAATGCAGTTAATTTTCCCAATCTGAGAGAAAATGTGGCTAATTTTTCAAATTTGAAGGAAAATGTGGCCTATTTTCCCAATTTGAAGGAAATAAGGCTAATTTTTCCAATTTGAGGGAAAATCCCACAATTTTTTTCCAATTTAAGGGAAAATGCCATAAATTTTTTTCAGATTGAGGAAAAATGTGACTAATTTTCCCAATTTGATTGGCCCAGCCCCATTCCCAAAATACAGTTTTGAGAGCTCTGCAGGATGAAACTCTGATCAACTTACAGTTGATTTTTTCATCTTTGTACTGTCTATCCTCTATAGCACAAATGTACAACGTGGCTCTGTCGGGAAATATCAACCCGTCAGGTTTCTGAAATGAACAACAATTATTGTTACTGAACTAGACCGCAACTCTTGTTACTGACTTACAGTTGATTTTGTCATCTTTATACTGTCGGTCTTCTATAGCGCACACATACAATGCAGCTCGGTCTGGAAATATTAAACCACCTGGTTTCTGAAAGATACAAGGTTGTTCTTGTTGACAGTCAAACAAAAAATCTCTAATAATGATATGACAAGGCATCCTGGGAAGGATTTTTTTTTTCATCAAACAATTCAGGTACTTTTAAATCATAGTATTTTTGTTTCAAAGAGCATAAACGAGAAGCAAATTAATCACTGGAAAAAGTTTTAAAAACAATTTTTGAGAAACATTACGCCTCCTAGAGGCAATTTGTAAAGATTTTAAAGTTCCATAACTCTAGCAAATACTGCCAAATGTTGGCTATAACTGGACTCATCCTGTTTGTTTTATTGGTGTTATATGCCACACACAACAATTTTTCAGTTACATCGTTGCGGTAAACTGGTAAACTTTCTTACAGAAACCAGCTTAGGTTCCAGCGGTACTTGAACTTGTGCTGATTAGACGTAAAGCCCAATGCTCTAACCACTTGGGACGTCTCCATATGAGTGAAAGATTCTTGAGTGGAATGTTAAACAACAATAAACAAACACACTAACCACTCGGCCATCATTTTGTTAAAATATAACCCATTTATCCCTAAAGACACATTTGGAATGGTCTAAGTCATTGATTTACAAAATAGTTCATTGTCTTTCAGGGGTCAATGAATTAAGAAAGAAACTCAACTTACATGATGGAGCATTTGTAAACAGACAAATAGAAGGACCAAAAAAACAATATAAGAATACCTACCAGCCACTTGTCTCTGGCATATATAACAGTATTTAACATGGACTCGTAGAAAAGACAATAGCCCATCCACTCACTGATAATAATATCAACCTTTTCTATCCCATCCGGCAAGCAGACTTCCTCAACTTTTCCCTTAATTAGTGTTACAACTGAAATAAAACAAGTGTTTTATAGTTAATTAGTGTTACAGGTACAACTGTTCACCTGAGCCTGTATCACCCACCTCATTCAAATACACCTGGGCTCAAAACTCTCATTGTAAGAGACAAATCCCATTTTTGCAGTCAGATAAGTAAATCTTACTTCTCACTTGTCTGATAGGACAAGGGAAATTGTTGAAGAAAAAATGAAGAAAAAAATTAAATCAATAAAATTACGTGTTTAAACATAAAACATTTAAATGTAACAGCCAATTTTCGGTAACAGCCAAGTGATTTTTGCATTCGGACAAGTAGATTTCAATTTTTCTGCAGGACAAGTGGATATTGATATTCTTATGATTGTTGGCCCATGTACACAACGCCATTGAGAGACCACTTGTCTCGTAAATCCACATTTCACTTGCAGTAGAGGTTTCATTCTACATGCTTTTGTCATATTTAAGTCACAAGTTGCTCAGTAGTTCTTGAGAAGAAGACTTTTGTTTTGCATTAAGCTTATTCTACATCAGTATCCATTAGCTGTTGAGAGGTCAAGTTAAGTAAGAGTAAAACAGTCCATACCGTTTCCAAAGTTGTTAGAATCAACAATTTTCTGTGCGTAATCAATGATACTGGAGCAATCGATCTACAAAAAAAAAAAAAATGTACAAATGCTGAATACAAAAGTTAGAGAAAGATGGATAAACAAGATAAACCGTAAATTATAAGATTATAAGTCAAATTGAATTTTCATTGGCCAAGCCAAATAAAAAAGGTCAATAGCCAAAATCAAGGAAAATTGGTGTCAAATTTCTGAATTTCACTGATACATCTACAACTACTTAATGCAGGTATCGAGTCAATCTGTCCCAAAATGTTTGTACTCCCACCACAGCTGGGACACAGGGCGCATATACATACATTCAAGGGAGATATCACATCTACCTATCACCTTCAGGTGCGAGTGAAGACCTCTGGTTACAAGGACAAGAGACAAGAGTTGTATACAGTAAAACCTGCTATAGCGGCCACCTCTATATAAGGATTACCTGTCTATAAAGGCCAGTTTTGAAAAGTCCCTTGACTGCATACTTCAACTAAATTGAACCTGTGTATAAGGGTCACCTGCACATAAGGGCCAATATTTTCTGGTCCCTTGGGTGGCCCCTATATACAGGTTTTACTGTATATTCCTTATTCATTGCATCATAAGAACCAACATTAATAACACACAGAGAATGAACCAACCTACCCGTATTTGATCTCTTACAAGTCGTCCCATTATTTTGAATATTTTGGGACAAAAAATTCAACTTTCAGGCAGGTAAATTCGTTGCTGATGCAATTATCATTTCAAAAAGTACAATCAGTATATTGGGAAGCATATTAGGATAATTGACAAGCACAAAAAGTTCCATTCTAATGGGTCATACAATTATATGAACCATTAGTCCTGAAATACAATCTGATGTCTTGTATGTATATCTAGATGTTACAGATGATGATTCTGATGATGATATTTACCCCAATGACTTTAGCTGCTCCAGCTTTGGCAGCAAACATACACAATATCCCTGTGCCACAACCTACATCCAGTACAGTTTTCCCACGGAACAGGTGCTTGTTGTGAATCATGGAGTTTCTGTAAGTTAATGTCCGCACTTCATCCTTCAACATTTCCTGCAGTACAAAAAACACAATTAACAAACATTTCCCACAATAAACCTAATTGTTTGGAAGATTCCCACAAATGTATATAAAAATCAATACATTTCTTTATAAATACAATATATTGGTATTCTGTCTATTCCAGACCTTGAGTATTTCGGATTCTGTCTAATCTGGTATTGTCCCAAATTATTTCCCCATATGTAAAAATATACTGTGTATTCTATATCCTGTCTATTCCAATTTCTGGCCTAAATGCTTGTCCCTAAGTGATTAAATAAGGGGGTAATTACACTGTGTAATCCAGACAGATAGATAATTGTTGTAAGCTGATAGGCGCACACTCGATTCGTGCTTTACTAAAAAGTGACGAGTACGAAACCAACTTACTATATAATGTATTTAACCTCTGTATTTATGCATTTTTGGTGCAAATTAAATTTTTTTCATACAAAATAAAACGTGAAAGGTCATTTCCATTTCGGCATTTGTTTTGTCAATGTCATGAAGTTTACGGTCTATCCTCCTATATTCCGGATCTTGCATAATCCGGCCTAATTCTCCAGTCCCATGGTCAGCCAGAATAAACAGATTATACTGTATTTGGTTTAAATTTGTTAAATCATTTCACTTTGGCAAG
This sequence comes from Atrina japonica, assembly GCA_030159075.1. Taxonomy (NCBI): domain Eukaryota; kingdom Metazoa; phylum Mollusca; class Bivalvia; order Pterioida; family Pinnidae; genus Atrina; species Atrina japonica. Next base: position 1,611,826 of record BROG01000070.1, on the reverse strand, counting down.
GTGAATATTGAGTGCACTGAGTGCCTGAAATTTATTGCCAATTTGATCCTAGCTTTTTTAACATAAATGACCAATGAACTAGGACTTGTGTAGTGTTGAATCTAGAGCAATATAGCATGGCGTCGCGCCATGCCCTTTTTTCCCAGCGCCATGCCCTTTTTTCCAGCGCCATGCCCTTTTTCATGATGCCAATCGCCAATAACGCCCCCCCCCCCAAAAAAAAAAAGCATTGGCGAAATTGCTTGTGAAACCCCATCCATGTTGTATACTCTTTAATCTGTTAATTGCCCCAATTACCCGCCGTGTCAAGACTATGTACATTTTTTGATCAGTTTAAATAGCCTCAGGTAATCATCCGAGATAGGGCAGTCAAACGACTCGTAGGTGATTTGGAATATCGGCAAACTCGCCGAATTCCCGCTATTTTCAAATGGCTTGAAATTGAATGTATACATAAAATGTTTGTAAAAAATATATGTACAGCTAAAAAAAAACATGTTTTGTTTCAAAATATTCAATTAAATAAGGTTATGTGCTGCTATGTGGTTGAATTCATCGTTTGAAGCAGGCTCTAGTTAGCGAGTGGGAAAATAGCTTGTGTCCACGGACATGTTGATTTTTTAACCGATTCGCGCAAATTCCTCGTAGTTGCTTGTTCGTCGTACGAAGTACTAATATACATGTACATATGTAGAATTCACCAAGGACTTTTTTAAAGCCATAAATCGCTGTGAAAATACTGTGGGAATAAACCGTCAAGTCTTCTGGTAAATCCAAAGCAAATTTGTTCTCGGACTTTATCGACTTCGTGTCACACGACTCCCGGAATTCTCGGGACTTTTCCTTTCCTATGTGATACAATGAGGAAAAAATTCAAATAGGACTAAATCTAACAAATTTGATGAATTTATTTAGATAATTTATGCATGACAATCGATAACCAATTTAGGAAATAATTTTTGTTACATATCAAAGTGTAAATTATGTATCAAATATTTAACTTGAGACATTTACTTGTTACTTGCTTGTTTTAATTAATCAATAGACTAATTTCACAACTATTTTTTTTAGATTCCTATATAATATACATACATGTATTTCTGGATTGGCAAAACCAAAAAAATAAAATATCAGGCCAGGATTAGCTCTTGTGCGCCTTTTTTTCATTGAAAAAATTATTAAATAATTCTATTTTTAGTAAAACTATCTTTTGGTTTTTTTTATAAACATTTTTCAAAAAAAGTATTTAAAATTTGTTAGGGGAGCTAGGAGTATATGCACACATTCTAGTGCAGGTGCCTTCAAAACCAATTTACGTGTTAAATTAAAGTGCCCTTTCAAACTGATTTTGTGTGCCCTTTCACACTGACTTTGTGTGCCCTTTTCAGATCCTAGATTCAACACTACTTGTGTGTTTGTGTTCTTATTTAGTTATCAATATTAGCATGCACAAAAAATTTAGCCCATTTTTTGTCTTTGCTCACAAAAGGTCATGACACAATACCTTCCAACACCCGATATCTGTACCGATAAAAAGAACACACAAATATAACGTATGAAAACTATGAGCAAGACATCAGCACAATAGATTCCAAGAAGAAGATTTTCAAAATAAATCAAATATATTTATGCCTAATAGTGGTGCAACGATATACCGTGGGACGCTATATGGCGGTTTATTCGTCACAGTTCGGTTCACTGTTCTTTTTTTTTGTGTGTTCATGATACGTCGAGGATACTTTCAAGATTTTGTCGCATTCTGGATTAACTGTCCGATATCAGTTTCGAAACTTAGAGTTCTACTCAAAACAAAAATGGCTGCTGCTCTCAAATGTGGTCCTCCTTCGTCGGTAAATTGAAAGCATTACTGCTTTAAGAGTGGAAGAAAATGACGGTAAAACGTTACAGATAAAATCGCACTGCTTGTCTGTCCCTTTGTTACCTCCTCGAAGTGACAAATAATTGGAAAACACATCAAACCTGGTCACTCACTTGAACGACATCACGTAGTCATAGCCTAAGCATAGGCTGAACTGGCTAACTGCCTGCGCTCAAAAGGAGAAACAGGTCCCAGTACACGCTCTAATGGGTACCAGACGATGAGGTACGGGACAAATAAGTTTACAGAGGGCCTTTAAAACTTCAATGCAAATAAATTTTCCTCGTTCAAAAGAAATTTCAAGATCAATTACAAACTTTATGGTGCTTGATATGAGACCATTTTCTCAAGTAGAATCGGGTGTATTTCGGGCAGTGATAAATAAGTGTTGCATACATGCATTCATAGTCTTGTTTTGTTTTCAGGGCCATGTTTTCCATTTCAGAATTAATAAATTTTTCCAACGGCAGATTTTGTTTCTTTTTTTTTTATTTTTTTTATTCAGATTTCAGAATAGTCTAGTAAAATATAATGTATTGCGATACGTATCGCATCGAGAGCCAAATATCGTGATACGTATCATTGTAAAGAGAAGTGTAATGCCTAATGCCTAACTTAGATGAAATTCAAGAAAATTTAAACTGAACGAAAAAACTTGTAACATAATTATATGTTTAAGAACTTATGATAATGCTTTCATGAACAAAATAAGAATCTGTTAATAAATAAAGTAGTTTTGGTAAATTTAAGAAATTTCTATTTATAAGTAACATCAACCATCTTTGATAAAAGTGGAATTGAAATGGCTTCTACACACATTAATTTTGAAAGGGTACCACCCAGTTACTACCTCTTGTAATGTTGGATCAAAATTGATTACAAAATACCAGATTTTTATTCTGCAAATGAATGGACAGACTCATACATGGACCAGGCAATCATATATTACATATACTGGTATCCCATCTTTGGAAAAAAATAATATATAAAAATATGTACATACAAGATCAAATATTAAGTAAAATGTTAGACATTATAATAAATAAAATAATACAAATTTAAACCATACCTCATGTATACCAAAATGGCCGTATGAATCAAAGTAGTAATCTTTAGATGTCATCTCTTCCACTGGTACGTTCCCAACACCGTTTTCCTTTGGTGTCTCTGTGGTTGATGCTGTTGCTGCTGCTGTTGTCTAGAATAGCAAATAATGAAAGTATAAACAGTACATCCAGCATCATATACAATTACATATCGTATTAGACCCATTAACCGCCCATGTCCCTATAAGCGCCCCTCCCCCCCTTTTTTTAACATACGATTGAGAATCTTTTCTAGCTGGTTGACAAGGCGATGTGGACCTGAAAAACCGAAAGTAACAGTTTATATTTAGCCCCAAGCAAAAGAAAAATGTTGATAGATGTCCTCGGTAATAACTTCAACAACTTTACCACTGTGCCTTATAAAACATTAACTGTTTACTTCAATTTGACTAATATTTGGTCCCATTCAGCGGCCGCCCCTTTTTCCTGATTTTTATAGCGCCCTGGGTGCTTAATGGTTCGATTACAGTATTCCCAATTTGTAATCAAAATTTGGAATAGTTTCCCACTGATGTCCATGTACATCCAGCATAAATAACAACCTGGCGCTACAATCAAAACCTGATAATTTCCTCAGTTTTCGCTCTCATGTTTCAATACAGTTAAATCAGAATTTATTGATCAATGTAATGATTGAAGCTTTCAAAAAATGTTGCATCTTGCGAACTCATTGTACTGGTGGAGATGGGGAATCGTAAACAATTACAATAAAATGTCAATTAGCATCATTTAGTGTATCATGCACACATTTATAACAAAATGATGGATTTTTAAAGATTAACCCAAATCCTGAGTATAATTTCTTGCATGTCTACATATACATGATATAGTGATGACTCAAAGGAGGTCTTTCAGTTTTTATTTTTTCCAACATTTTATGAAGGACAAAACAGAAACGAAGGAGGGGGATGTGGCCACGATGTTTCAAAAGAAATTAGTTATGGTGCCCATCCTGCATTGACCCAATTCTATTGTTGTCTGGTGTATTGTCATACTGTAACAGACTTCATGGTTCGATAAAAATTGCTCTAAGTTAGCCACTGGGCCACAGAGTCTTATGTCCATAGGACCTAGTGCAGGTCAAAAATTTGTAGCACTTCACCTATTGGCACGTCTCCACTCCAGACTGGTCATGAAAGTGAAATATAAAGTCTCAGTAGGAGGCACATGTAAAACTACACAACTTATGTAAAGCAACGATGATATCAGTGTATAAAAAAAATTAATTTTAAAAATGAATGTAAAAACTTTATGTGAACAATAACTTGATTAAGGTAGATCTAATTATTTTAATTGGGCCTGGGCCTAGGCCTAGGGCTTTGGTTAATTTATAGCCGCATTGTCTTTCTGGGTTACAAAAGATATTGATGCCGAAGTGCAAGTACCATCTGATTTAATTAACACGTGAAGGTAAAAACAAGAGAAAAAAAATGTGTAAATATTTTACATACAGGAGACAGATGAAAGTGGAAATAAATCAACGAGATTATTGAATATCTCATAAATCATAAAATGTGTTCCTTTTATGGAAGTTTCCATTAGATTTGGCTTAAGAACGAATAAATGAGTCTCTAATTACAAATTTAAGTTAAACAATTTAAGCTTAATGTGACTATAAATAACATGGAAGATAACACTATGTCAAACTGCTATCAATTCACAAAGAACACACCGCATAAATTCAACATTACCTCCATTTGTTCTGCCATTTTGAAACCCTTGTGCTAAGCGCGCACATGGTTGCGTAAAACGTCATCAAACGATGTGTTGTTTTCGGTGCATCTTCGGATCTTTACCTTATATCAATATATCTCTTTACTTTACCTTGTTTGTTTATAGGGCCAGTGAATACAAAGACGTGAAAAAATCATTCTTTACTATATATTTTATATCAAACTACATTTGAAAAAATTGTTTTGAAGCTGTTTGTTATCATATTTAAATAGAATTTTCACCATTATAAAGAATTAAATGAGGACTAGTTTCATTATTGAATATTAATTTTGATTTACCTGGATCTATTAAAACAGAACATTTATCTTTTTTTCATTTTTAGGATGAATATTCCCTATATGGGAAAGTAAAATTGTGATGTCTAATTTTTACTTTCTGTTTAAATTGTCAATTCTTTAAAATAATAAATAAAAAGATAAAGTTACATCCAAAACAGCAATGAAACTGCCGAAGCATTCTCTGTGCAACATTGGAATATCTATTGAAATGCGAAAAGAAATGGCCTAACAATATTTTGTAGAAAGAAAATGTGGTTTTATAAGAAATATATAGTAAAATATGATAGTGTCCGAACATTTTTTGCACGTCTCTGTACGCCATGATGTGCTTAGATCTATGCGTTCAAGACATAGGCGTCGGAACCGGGGGCTAGGGGGGCTTAGCCCCACCCCCCACTTTTTTTGCAAAGATAGACATAGGTGTTGAAAATTGGGGCTTAGCCCCCAGACGTTTCTGGCGTGTGTGTGTTTTTTAAGTTGGTTTAGCCCCCCCCCCCCCCCCCCCATCCCCTGTTCCGACGCCTATGTGATATGTTGTAAAACTTTTTGGTTTGATTAGGAAACATTGCTATCATTTTGTATTATTCAGGTGTACATGTAATTGTTTGCGTTACACTCATGATTTTCCTGTAAATAATGAATAAATAGATTGAGTTCGGCACTGAAAATTTGAGTACGTAGTCATTCTTTTAATATTTCTGAAGTTTTCTTTAAATTATCAATAATTTTTATCATTATTACAATTGTATGCCGTCAATATACAAACATGGCCAGTTACGTCAGAATAGATCTTGCGTGTTTGACCATAAAATCATGAAAAGTTAGTTGAGCTTGAGTACTTAATAATAAATTTGGTGACTTCGGGACCTGTAGTTTTAGACTCAGTTATAATGCCGGCACAGGCGTGGTAGTCTTGTACATATGTAGCCTACATACACAACACATTAGAATACGGTCTCTTCAACATGATAAACCAGTGGCGTAGGAACCAAATCAAAAGTGGAGATGGGAGTAGCAATTTTGGTAGGCCTAATTTAAAAGCTCTGGGAAGTCTTTTTCTGGATTCCAGACGTGATGTGTAAATATATAATTCGCCGAATAAAATTTGTATGTGATTAAAACAGTGGTGGGCCTGGATTCCCCCAAGCTGTTCCTACTGCCTATGTAAACAGTCCATGAATCCCAAACCCTGTAATGGGACCAGGTGTCAATGGAGGGAGTCAGCGTCCCTCTGTTACATGCTAATTATAATCGCAAAATGATCCATGAAGACCTCTTTTACGAGTATCTATGTCAAAAGGTCAAATGTCTCGGTGGAAAAGTCACCGGCTAGTTTTAGATCTGATTGGCGAAAGGGAGTCACTATAAACCAGGTGTAAGAGACAAGTGCTAGGGTGATCCGGAATGTACCCCCGGAAAAATCCAGTTAATTTTATTAGCACTTAGAGGCTGTTCCAAAGCTTAATTATGACTTAATTTTGACCTGTTTATCCTTCAAAAATACAGTATCGACAGATTGATTTACTCCAAAAACGAAGATCAATTTAGCAGAGCGCCACATAAGCTTACTCTTCTTCTCGCCAACATTCTATGATGTGCGGATTCTAGTGAAAAACAACGTCCTCCAACACGATATTTTTGATGATTATTACAAGAGACAAATGCTGTGGATCTTGGTATGTTCCACTAAAAAATGTTTTATTTTCACAAGCCCTGAGTGGCTATTTTGAAGAAGCAGAGTTTTTTAAATTCACATAAAATGATACCGGTGATGCAATTAAACCAGAAAAAGCAGACTGAGGATTTTGGACAAAAGTCCGAGTGAAATCTGTCTGATAAAAGCTTGTTTTTTTCTGGATGACCATGTTAATATTTCCATTTCTTTTCAATTGTGTATGGTTACAGACCAGTAAAAAATTGTCTTTGACCAGTGGAATTCCTTTATTCACTGGTCCGGTTGACCAGTAAATTTTTTTTATTTCAAAATGTCTGGAAGCTCTCAAGATTTGTGAATGATGTCACCTGAAAAGTCTATTATACATCTAGTGTCTATCAAGGTTTGTAAAATTAAAATAAAATCCAGCGGAGCAGACCACGCACGCCTTTACGGCATTTTTTCTCTCTTATATGGGTTTTGTTTGATGGAACTATCTTCTTTGAGAAGGATAATGAATGTGAACTATATGAACAGGGTGAAAAAGTGGTAGTGATTTCATGTCTGATGGTTGGAAAGTGCCTTTCTGGGTTTCCAGATTTCAGAAATAATGTTGTTTTGTTTTTTTGTTTTTTTTTTTTTAAAGTGCAGGTTTTCAGGCTAACCATCTGACGATTTCTTGTATCATAATGAAGTTTGCCTGAAAGTATTTGGTTATCATTGAAATATCCTAGCAGGTGTACCCACTGAGAAATCGTATCTGGAGACTGGAGATGCCTCTTGGGATATCCAAAATTCTGGGGGTTTTGTTTTTTAGGTGACTCTCCGGAGCTCGACATCAACTTTTGGAGATACCATTTCCTGCCGGACAGGTCCAATAATTACCTGTTTGAATGACATATCATGTACAGGTCTGTCCGATTTTTTAATCAAATAAATACAAACACTAAACAATCATTTGGAGCCGGCCTGGCTCAGTCGGTAGCGCGGTCGACTCTTGATCGTGAGGTCGTAAGTTCGAGTCCAGCCGGCGGCAGGTTGGTTTCCTGTCTGTCGGATGAGACAGTAAAAACCGTGGTCCCGTGTCACAGTAGGTGTCGGCACGTTAAAGATTCCTCACTGCTCAATGGCCGTAAGTGCCGAGCATAGGCCAAAATTTGAAGCCCTTCACCGGCATTTGGTGACGTCTCCATATGAGTGAAATATTCTTGAGTGGGACGTTAAACAACAATAAACAAACAAACAAACAATCACTTGAATGTTTTAATATGGCACTTCCGTACGCGTGTGACTGTGAAAAGAGTTGTGGTTAAAAACATGTCTGTAAACACCACCAAAGGGGAAACAAAATCTTTATCATTTATTATTATAGATAGGTAGCCTCTATATAATGAAGGCTTATATCATCTATAGATGCACGTGACCCGACACATAAATATAAATACATAAATTTATAGTACATTTATTTAATATCATTCAATTTGATATTTACAATCAAATGAAAAAAAAAAAGAAAATATTTGTTATCAAATGAAAAATCTAAGTTAAGAAATACAAAGGTTATCTGTAAGTGATTTCACTGTTGATTGTAGATACGTGTAAAATATTAGACTAAATTTTAGTACATCTGTATTATAGAGTCTACAATTAGATCTATCTAATATATTTATTTATAGATTTATATTTTGACTTTTTAAACTAAAAAAATATTTTGGTCTTTATAATCGACCAGATGAAGTTGATTTTTCATATTAAATAAGCATCAAGATACATGGTTATTAAGAAAAATGCAGGGGAATGCTGAAAAAAATAAAATAACAAGTGCAGCATACCATTGTAAAGGTCTCTTCATTTCCAAATAATTAGTGTATACATATTCCAAATTGGATAAAAACTGGCAAAGTTATTGCACTTTGAAATATTAAAAATAAGTAATGGGCAGGTAATTCTTATTTTGCCAACAAGAGTTATCTTTCTTCATCGTGGTTAATGTCACTTAGGGCTGATCTCCAAATTTACCATGCCTCATTTGATAAGCTTGGGCATTCACGTACATCAGTTAAACATAAAATTTATTTCAGAGATCAAAAGGTAAGATATTCCGCTTTTGAAAAATGCTTGTCCATATGCTGTCAAAACGTATAAGTAAAGAGTGAGGGGCTTTTCAATTCGAACCGCCATGTACTTTTTGCTCTTAATCTTCATATATGGAATGGACACTTGTTGTTCGGTATCATTTTGTACCTCTCACATGTTCCCTCAAAGAATACACTCAACTTACCCAGATGAAACATGTGGTTGTATGCAAAATTTGCATATAAGTCATGTGTTTTCAAATATGGCTGCCGAATTATGTGTTTTGCCAATACCTGTCATGTTCAAATGTAAATATTTTTATTTCTGGATTAATTTTTGGCTTTGATTTAATTTGATTTGAATGATGAAATTATTTTTCAAATAGATTGTCTATATAAAAAAAATAAATCTTCCAAGTGTGAACAGGCTTAAATTCAATACTCAAAGGTGATCTATATAACATGGAGCAGAATGAGAAAATGTGTTAACTCACGAATGCCTGTTGTTGCTACATGTATTCTAGGTATTCTGAGTAATTTATCCATGCCCATGACAAATAAAAATTAATTCGTTTTGTTGTAGATATTCACACTCAAATTAGGCTACCCCTACAGTAATTTTACATAGGCAATGACTGCCGTAAATTTAAGTTTGAAAACGGAAGTGAAAGAAAGGTACCATTTATTGCTCAAAATGAATGTAAAATAAATTCATCCGAAAGTCATGTTTTCGGAGCATTCGACCATTATGGTAATATGAACTTCAATGTAAGGCAATGCCTTGAAAGCGAGCACAGCTCGTTTTTTTATTTATACGGGAAAAAAGCATTAATTGGGAGTTTATTCACTCTCACAAGAGCAATACCTGTCCGGCAAAATGACATCACAGTTTAATTGTGACATCGAATATATAGCACATAAGCACTTCCGCAAAAATATGACCATAAAAAATCTCAAAAACTTTCATTAGAATAGACATAGAGTAACTGGTGAAGCGTCAGGTTGACACGGTCCACCGTTGGCCATCTTGGCTAGAGTATTTTTTTAGGCTCTTCCGTGTACTGCTTCTGACACAGTCCTGTCACTTTTCTATGTTATGTACACATGTTTGACATTGAGATGAACGAGTAGAATCTATACAGCCATTACTGGTATTGGACCAGTATCAGTATGGATTAAGCAACTGAGAGTTGGACAACTCTAGATTGAAAACCATATTTCTCTGACATTAATAAAACTAAAAATAATTGAGTCTCGTAAATTAAAATTTAATGCATATTTCTCCCAATAAAAACATTTTAAAATACATGCAAGTGTTGAATAAAATTAAGGTAGATCTACACTTATCAATGGAATTAAAGCAAAAGATATGTACATTAAGTTAACATGTATGTGTCCCGCTATTATATATATATATATATATATATATATATATATATATATATATATATATATATATAGCTAGTCATAATTGCATCACTTTTTCACAACAATATGATTTGCCCAGGAATGTACATATATTGCCCCTATTGCCAGAAGGAAACATCTCAGTATGTGTAAATAATGCATACTTTATTTTCCTTTCTGTAATATGTATAAGATGACTGTCCTTTGAAAATACCGGTAAGTATAGATACATGTTTTGATTTAAGAATACATATTTCTAATGATGTATAGATGTCATTTGTATCATTGACAAGAGTATTATTTTTATAATGTTGAGTCAATTAAAGATGAAAAATGGCATGATCAGTTCATTCACATACTTACTACAATTACAATGTACACTATATACATGTAAACTGGGTGTTTAGGAGTCTAATGAACCCTTTCTTGACATGGGGCTCGGTTGTACGAAAGGTCATAAGTCCTAAATCCTAAGTCTTAGTCCTAATTGTCATTGGACTGACCAATCAGCGATGCATTGCCATGGTAGTTAGGACTAAAAGTTAGGATGTAGGACTTAGGACCTTTCGTAAAATGAGCATCGGGACTGGCTGGATGATTTAAAATTTTAGGTACATGAAATAAAGCTTAATGAACTGAATATGAGTATCCAGTGAAGAATAAAACAATTTTCCTGTGCAGCTTGTCATAACCGAAAAGTGAGAAGAATCATCCGTATATGATACTAATAATCAAAAGGTGATTTCCGCCCTGCCATGTGATGTGAATTGGACAATAACATGTAATATGGAGAGCGATGATCAAGCTGTGGTTTCATAAGACTTAAAACAGAACGAAACAACATGGTTGCTTCCAAATTTGTATCAAAAAAGTATTTTCCAGTAGGCCTACTTGTGGCCCAAATCTGCACTGTCACAATTTTGGCTCAACAGAATATTACCAATGATAATACTATGCTTGATATATTTACAAATATTGAATTATCAAGCTTATTATTGATCTTACATTTTCATAAAACTACCCACCCACCCTCCTTTTTTCGGTAACAGTGTATCCCCAGCAGTTTTTTGCACCCCTAATTAAAGTGTCAAGTACAGAGGGAACAAAACTGGCTTTGATTTAGTTTGCACATGTATGTCCTAAAAGAAATTAAGACTTTATCTATTGGCAATCAAAAGCATTTGACCTTTTTTCACTGTCTATCAGTAATGCATATATAGATCTAATATGTACCAGTATATATACATGTATACTGTATGTGTATTTAAATTAGCGCACTCATGTTTTAGCTCGCTGAGGGGATGAAGAATAATTAGCGCATTCTTGAATTCACGCAGTTACAGCAAGAAATTTTTTAAATTAGCGGTAATATACTTTCCTGATAAACACTATATAGCTTTCCAGGTCTACTTAAACAGCGATTAATTTGTTGAGTAATAAAATTTCATAGTCACTTTATTGAAACAGACCATTTTGTAATCATAACAGCTCAGTCTATGCACACCACAGAGATTATTTTGTACTATGATTACTATTAATTTTGTTGTCTATGCAGAATGACATAAAGGAGAAATTTTAGTGCTGGACTTGAATTAGCTTAATGACTTGAGTGCGAAAGGCACTAATATTAGAATACCGCTAAAATAAGTACATGTACAATATATATTATATATTAGTAAAATGAAATTTTCTTAACCAAATTTGATAAATTTTGCATAATTATGTCATAAATTCACATTTCAATACATCTTCATTTATTCACAGTATCACTTACGAAAGTCCTCTTTAATAATTTAATTCTAATTGTTAGGCTATACCTACAAATATGGACGAGATATCTGACTGTGACATACATTGTACATGTATGATGTACGTGTACAGTGAAACCTGCTATAGTGGCCACCTCTATATAAGGATCACCTGTTTATAAAGGCCAGTTTTTTCAAGACTCTTGACTGCATACTTCAACTAAATTGAATCTGTGTATAAGGGTCACCTGCACATAAAGGTCAATATTTTCTGGTGCCTTCAGTGGCCCCTTTATACAGGTTTCACTGTACATGTATGCCAAGCATAGCTTCGGTAGTTATCGCACCAAAAGTATTACTACATGTACATGTATATATACCAGTACATGTAAATTATGTATTTGGACACCCATTTACCATAACTTGAATTAAGTTTGCTGATGTTAAAATACCCCATTGATGTCCAATTATGAGATGTAAGAGTTGTTTCCCTTTTTTTGTACATGTATTTAAGTGTGATAAAGGCATTTCCTCAGTTGAACTTGATTAATTCTCCCCTTTTTAAAATCTTTTATCAAATAAAGTATGCAAAAACCCTGTCAGTTTTCCAGACAAATTTCAGTGTTAACATTTAAGTTAACATTTTTCTGGGATAGTACATGTACACATATATTATACATCATATACATGTATAGAGTACTGTTAGCTAAATTTTGGTGGTGTGGTACTAAGTTTTTGGACACCAAATCTTAAGAACACGATATGCTGGTCAACAACACAGAATACATGTACATATACACACAAATATACATATCATGACAGACTGAGAATATTGTTCTCAGTTTTTACATAAAGTTTAGGACTTAGATATAATAATATTTTAATCTACATTTTTTTATTTCATTAGGGTCTACATAAATTGTCTACTACAAATACGTAGCTGATTAGTAACATTAAACTATTTCATTTGTATAGTCTATAATTGAGGCAGAAATACATAAGACTCATTTATTTACTTATTCTTAAGGTATTTTATTTATTTACAAGTTGTCAACAAACATAATAGCAAAGTTTTAGGTTTTGTTTGTTTACATAAGAAACAATATGAACACCTGTGTGAATATTGATGTCTGACTTTTACTTTAGGTAATTAAGGTGATAACTTTCCATTAGCTAAATAATCAGTTTAATTAGATATAGAGACTTATTTTCTTTAAGCTTAATACCTTAGGACAAATAATGGAATGACAATAGCTTATAATTATTTATCTTGTTTGGATAAGACAAGAAAGGAATTTACATTCTTACAATATAAATAAGTGTTTTAGATATATCAGCAGTACAGAGTTAGGTTTAGTCAGGAACTGGTAGGACCTATACAGTAGGGATATAGGGCCAGTGTTAGGATTTTCTGTCATTTTGTTTATATATATTTATGATATTATATATATGATGTGTACATTGTATTTGCTCCATTAAAAATAAATATATTTTATATAACTACTTGATTGTAGTTTAGTTTTATATGGCTATCAGGTTTGATAGAAACCTGATAGACTGTCAATTTTGCTGTCACCGGGCATGTGAGCTGATTCCCCTGGAACTCAATGTAGTTCCGCTCCGCCTCCGCCTGGGTGATAATATGTAAACAACAATGTTACTGATTTGTTTATATGCATGTAACTTGTAGTAAGTCACAGTAATTGATATATTACGTATTTCAATATATTACTGGATTATAGAAAAAGATGAATATTATTATTTAATTGTAAATACATGTTTCAGTCAATTACTAAGTAGTGACAGATACTTCAACTTGAATATGGATTTTTTGTCATGACAAAATATCTGTAGAGCTAATGTCATACCCCTGGTGTCATCCATGGACAAAAAACGTTTTATTTTGCACTGTTAGGTATTTTTGTTATCCAGAGTTACCACCCCTTGTAGCAGGTATTGATTGTGATGTCATTTGTTTGTGTGTAAAATGAGAAAAGTTATCAATTGTGACATCATATGTTTGTGTGAAAATTACGTTATTTTAATTTCTCACGTAAAAACATGACGTCACAATCGATACCTGCTGAAATGGGAGATACATGTAACTCTGACTAACGAAAAGACAGAATAACTTTTGAAATTCAAATGTACAAGTAGGAGAGCTTTAATATTTTCACATGTGCAATTTTTATGATCAGCTGTTTCAGATGATACCTTGACCAGTCTTGACCTCTGGGTCATGAGCTAGATAATGCCATTTGACCTCCATCCTAAAATCTGTCATAATTTCAGTATCTGAGATACATGTAGGGCCTAGAATTAATGCTGCCACTGGGGAGATATGTTTCGTCTCACAAATCAGGGAATCTTTTTGGTATTCATTTCAGTTTTTCCACCAGAGTTTATTTCTGTCAGCTTAACATGGAATTGAAATTGATCAGATGGTTTTTTCTTCTTTTTTTTTTTTTGACTCAGATAGGTCACTGACCGATAATCATATCATGGCTTGTCTAATCAGTAATCTGTGTCAAGAAAACGTCAGATATATTTTTCATAATCACTTGTTTTCATACATTTTTTAAAACGGTCAAAAACATTTCAAATTTTCTGTATTTATCTCCTTGTTTTTGTACTCGGGAGCTACGTGTACAGTACATGTATTGAATTTCAAACTTGATACAGACAGGAGTACTTAAAATGTCTAATAACTAGTTTTTGTGTAGTTTATTTACAGTGTAACTTGATTTTCTTAATTTGAAAAATAGTAAAAAGTGACAATATTCTCATTCTTAAGTAAATCTTAAGGTTCACTCTAACATATTCATCCTAACACAGTAGTTCACCCTAATACAGTAGTTCACCCTAACACAGTAACCCTAATACAGTAGTTAACCCTAATACAGTAGTTAACCCTAATACAGTAGTTAACCCTAATATAGGAGTTAACCCTAACACAGTAGTTAACCCTAATACAGTAGTTAACCCTAATACAGTAGTTAACCCTAATACAGTAGTTAACCCTAATACAGTAGTTTACCCTAACACAGTAGTTAACCCTAATACAGTAGTTAACCCTAATACAGTAGTCTAACCCTAATACATTTAGTTAACCCTAATACAGTAGGTGAGTTAACCCCTAATACAGTAGTTTAACCCTACCCATACAGTAGTTAACCCTAATTACATAGGGTAGTTAACCCTAACACAGTAGTTAACCCTAACACCAGTAGTTACCCTAATACAGTAGTTAACCCTAAAACACCCTAGTTCCCCGCCACAAAAACTTAACCCTAATACAGTAGTTAACCCTAATACAGTAGTTAACCCTAACACAGTAGTTAACCCTAATACAGTAGTTAACCCTAATACAGTAGTTAACCCTAATACAGTAGTTAACCCTAATACAGTAGTATACCCTAATACAGTAGTTAACCCTAATACAGTAGTTAACCCTAATACAGTAGTTAACCCTTGTCTCCTAACATAAGTAGTTGAGAACCCTAATAGAACAGTAGTTTTTGGGCGGGAACCCTAATACAGATAGTTAACCCTTGAATATACCAAAAAATAGTAGTATACCCTAATATAGTAGTATACCCTAACACAGTAGTTCACCCTAATATAGTAAGACACCCTAATACTGTGGATCACCCTAATACAATAGTTCACTCTAATAAAGTATTTCACCCTAATACAAAAGTTCACACTAATACAAAAGTTCACACTAATTCACCCTAATACAGTAGTTCACCTTAATACAATAGTTTATTCTAATACAGTAGTTCACCCTAATACTATAGTTAACCCCAATATAGTAGTTCGCCCCAATACAGTAGTTCACCCTAATACAGCAGTTCACCCTAATATTGTAGTTCACCCTAATTAGAAGTTCACCTAATACAGTAGTTAACCTTAATACAATAGTTCATCCTAATACTATAGTTCACGTTATACAGTAATTTACCCTTATACAGTAGTTCAAACCTATTACAATAGTTCACCCTAATACTATAGTTCACCCTAATACAGTAGTTCACCCTAATGCAGTTGTTCACCCTAATACAGTAGTTCACCCTAATACAGTAGTTCACACTAATACAATAGTTCACCCTAATATTGCAGTTCACCCTAATACAGTAGTTCACCCTAATACAGTAGTTCACCCTAATACAATAGTTCACCCTAATACAGTAGTTCACCCTAATACAGTAGTTCACACTAATACAATAGTTCACCCTAATGCGCCCAATATTGCAGTTTGGTGTTATTTGGGCAAAAACCATCAAAAAATAATACAATAACAAAGTTCACCCTAATACAATAGTTCACCCTAATACAATAGTTCACTTTTCGGGCCCTCATATCCTCCCCAGGAATAATACAATAGTTCACCCTAATATTGCAGTTCACCCTAATACAGTAGGGAAACACCCTACCATTAATATAATCAAAAAATGGTTAGTTCCTACCCTAAAAACAATATAGTTCACCCTAATACAATAGTTCACAAAAAAATAGCCTAATAAAAATCAGTAGTTCACCCCGGTCGGGCGAATACAATAGTTCACACTAATACAATAGTTCACCCTAATACAATAGTTCACCCTAATACAGTAGTTCACCCTAATACAAATTAAAGTAGTTTTGAGCACCCTAATACAATAAGTTCACCCTAATACAGTAGTTTGTCACCCTAATACAATAGTTCACCCTAATACAATAGTTCACCATCAATTAAAGGTAATACAAAAAGTAGTTCACCCTAATACAATAGTTCACCCTAATACAAAAGTTCACCCTAATTACAATAGTTTTCACCTAATACAATAGTTCACCCTAATACAATAGTTCACCCTAATACAGTAGTTCACCCTAATACAGTAGTTCACACTAATACAATAGTTCACCCTAATATTGCAGTTCACCCTAATACAATAGTTCACCCTAATACAATAGTTCACCCTAATACAATAGTTCACCCTAATACAGTTGTTCACCCTCCGGGTCAATACAGTGAAAAAAATTTCACACTGTAATACTATAGTTCACCTTAATAAAGTAAAATCCCCCCCAATCCTATAGTTCACCCTAATACAATAGTTCACCCTAATACATTTGTTCACCCTAATACAATAGTTCATCCTAATACTATAGTTCACCTTATAAAGTAGTTCACCCCAATCCTATAGTTCATCCTAATACAATAGTTCACCCTAATACAGTAGTTTACCCTAATGCAGTGGTTCACCCCAATACTATAGTTCACCCTAATATAGTAGTTTGCCATAGTACAGCAGTTCACCCTAATACAATAGTTCACCCTAATACAATAGTTCACCCTAATACAATAGTTCACCCTAATACAATAGTTCACCCTAATACAATAGTTCACCCTAATATAATAGTTCATCCTAATACAAAAGGTCACACTAATACAAAAGTCCACCCTGATACAATAGTTCACCCTAATGTAATAGTTCACAATAATATAATAGTTCAACCTAATGTAATAGTTTACAATAATATAATAGTTCAACCTAATGTGATATTTTACAATAATATAATAGTTCACCTAATGTAATAGTTTACAATTAATATCAAATAGTGTCAACACTAAAAAAAAACTAAAAAATCTTAATAGTTTACAATAATATAATAGTTCAACCTAATACAATAGTTTACCCTAATGTAATAGTTCACAATAATATAATAGTTCAACCTAATGTAATAGTTTACAATAATATAATAGTTCAACCTAATGTGATATTTTACAATAATATAATAGTTCAACCTAATGTAATAGTTTACAATAATATAATAGTTCAACCTAATGTAATAGTTTACAATAATATAATAGTTCAACCTAATACAATAGTTTACCCTAATGTAATAGTTCACAATAATATAATAGTTCAAAAAAATTCTAATGTAATATCTAAGTTTACAATAATATAATAGTTCACCCTAATGTAATAGTTCACAATAATATAATAGTTCAACCTAATGTAATAGTTTACAATAATATAATAGTTCAACCTAATGTGATATTTTACAATAATATAATAGTTCAACCATCAATGTAATAGTTTTTCAATAATATAATAGTTCAACCTAATGTAATAGTTTTGACAATAATAGCGGTATAATAGTTCAACCTAAGAACAAATAGTTTACCCTAATGTAATAGTTCACAATAATATAATAGTATATCTAAACCTAATGTAATAAGTTTTACAATAATATAATAGTTCAACCTAATGTAATAGTTTACAATAATATAATAGTTCAACCTAATACAATAGTTTACCCTAACAGTTTACCCTAATACAATAAATAGTTCACCCTCATACATTACATTTTAGTTTAGCCTAATACAGTAGTTCACCCTAATACATTACATTTTAGTTCAGCCTAATACAGTAGTTCACCCTATTACAATAGTTCACCCTTTTACCCTATTATTTTATGATGTTTGAAATGCATTTACATTATTTATATGAATGAATTGAATATTGTATAAAGTTTTTCTCTTTCATAAGTAATACTATGAGTGCTACAGGGTCTGAGACAGATACATGTATGACATCATTTTTAAAGTGTCAGGTGTCGTTTCACTGTAGTAAAATCCATATAACCAGGGCAGGGTAGAGTTTTGTGAACTCTTTTTTTGACCTGGACAAGTTTAAATTTAAGGTTATAAACCATAACATTAAAATACAGTAGAACTTCGAGTGGTCAAAGTTCAAGGGACCACCTATAATAGTTCGAAACATCCAGACTTGGACTCATGGATGGTTAAACCGAGAATCATACGTTTTTTAGTTTCAGAGGTTTTATAATGTGAATATGACTGCTTCAAAACCATTGAAGATATATACGGTCATTATGATTAATAATTAAGGCTAAAATTTAACTAATTTTCGTGAAATTAAAACATTGAGTGTTTATGAGAAGGAGAAGAATTACCTTGGGCGATTTCGTATACAAGTAAATTCTGACTTCGAATTATATGTAGAAATTTTCTTTGTTTTTATAGAAATGGGCCGAAGAATTTGTTCGAAACATCGAGAAATTTGACTTATAAAAGTTTGAATTATGAAATTTTTATAAGTACATTGTAGCACATTAAATAACAAAATTATTCAGGACTTTGTGAATATTTCGAAACATTCATTGAACTTCGACTCATCGAAGTTCTACTGTAACACTGACTAGAGTAATCGTTCGTACTTGTCACCATACATAATAGAATATTCAGTGAGTAATAAAACGTTTTCCCTGTGTAGCTAGTCATAACTGAAAAGTGAGTAGAATCATCCGTATGATCATCAAAAGGTTACTCAGCCCCGCCATCTTATGTGATTCGGACATTATATACATGTACATTGTACATGTATATTCATAAAACTTCAAACAAATTACCGGTAGTACATTCTTATCAATCATTGCTTATAACTGAGCCAGGGTCTGAGAGAAGGGACCTTACAACATAACCAATAAAATGTCAGATAACAAGGAATGCCGTCTGGGCCCGAAGTCACCAAATTTACTCAGTACTCAAGCTCAACTAACTTTTCACGATTTTAAGGTAAAAACATGCAAACTTCATTCTGTAACTGGACATGTTTGTATATTGATGGCATTCAATTGTAAAAGTGCCCTGATAAAAATTATTGCTCATTTGAAGAAAACTTCAGAAATATTTTTTAAAATGTTTGAGTACGTACTCAAATCTTGAGTACCATACTCAACGTATTTATTTATTTTTTTACAGAAAAATCATAAGTGTGATGCAAAAATTTATATGTAAATGATTAAAAATCATGAACAGTGTTTCCTAATCACTACAACCCAAAGTTTTAAAAACAATTTTATAGTCAAAATAATGAAATAAAAGTTGAGCTTGAGTATTGAGTAAATTTGGTGACTTCGGGCCCAGATGTAATATTTGTGATCATATGATTTTGTACATTTTTTATGCAGGAAACAAAAAGAGTTGCTCTCGCTTGTGCTGATTCTCATATTATGAACATTTTTGAATACACATGTTCAGATTTCTGAAAACATAAAAAAAACATTATTTCCCCCAAAATTGTCTTAAGAACCCTTTTCTTAGCCGCTGACTCATTATATATTTTGATCAATTACATTGTAGGTACACATTAGTTGATTGGAATATGCATTTATCAGTTAATACCCATAACTGGATAATTGAAATTGACTATATATATCTAACAGGTGAAGTAATTGATACACCTGCTTGTTTAGGGTTCAGTTTGGTATGGTGAAGCATGGTTCTGTGTAATGATTGGATATACAGTTAAACTTGCTTTTGTATAAAGGGCACCTGCCTGGCTGCCTGAAGGCCATTCAAACAAAACCTTTCTCATAATGAAAAAACCTCTTTATAAAAGCCAAATACAATGTATATGATACATGTACATGTATATATAATGGCTACTTATTCTAGTTCCCTTGAGGGGCCTTACATGTATATAAAAAGTTTGGCTGTAATTGCATTACCGTCAGACTTTTCCGTGACACAATAAAATGTCATTATGCTACCTTGTAAAATTCCAGGGTCCATTGTTGAAATTACTTTGGTTCGCTTATAATTAGTAATCCATATAACCTGGCTGAGCAGAGTCTCATGAACCCTTTTTTGACCTGGACGAGTTTAAATTTTGGGTACTAAAGCAAAACCACATTAGAATTACACTGATAATAGTAATCGTTATAAACTACATAAAATTTTGTCATCATACAAACATCCATCAACTTTATGGATGGTTTTCCAGTTAGTGAATAGAATGCATTTCAACGTATTTATTCCTTTTTATAGGGAAATCATAAATGCGACCTTAATTTTTTTATGGGAGTGCCTAATGAAAAATAATAATATGTTTCCTATCCAGTCAAATCCAAAAGTTTTACAAATTTATGACTATATTCCGGTAGTCATAAAAAAATAAAACAAAAGTTGAGCTTGAGTATTGAGTAAATTTGGTGACTTTGGACCCAGTTATTGTTGTTTCGAGACTCATTGCAGTCTCCACTCGGAACATCTCTACACCGTCCTTGATTCTAATCCTGTGGTGATCCTTGCAATAAATATGTTGTCAATATAATTTCATTATAAGCTCCAACCATCAGCATGTGAAATAGATTTGTTTTTATCATATATGTATTATATAACAGAAAAAAATATAGTTACATAACATCAATAAATGTCATGAAATCTGAAGTGTTCTCCATCAGGCCAAAAATAAATAAAGATTTATTTGATGTTACCGGACTGACAAACCTTAAAAGTCCCAAGCCATAAATTTGTTAGGGACTTTTGCCCACATCTTTTATCAAAAATCTGAAATTTTATCTAATTTGGCAATTTACATAAGAAAATTTAAGATGGAAATTTTAAAATTTCAATACCAACCAACCAACAAATCTAAAAAGCCATGACCCATAAACTTTTTAAGCAGTTTTGCCTATTTTTTTTTCCTCATGAAAAACCTGAAATTTTGTCCAATTTACAAATGTACATAATTTCTTTCTTAAGATTTGACTAGTTACTATCAACCAACCCACTTTTAAAACTACTGCCATACTGGTCAGGGCCCCAAGGTCACCCAATCTACTTAATACTCAATCTCAAATTTTATTACATTATTTTGACTATGTAATTGTTTGTAAAACTTTTGGGGTTGAGAAATTAAGAAACATATTTTTTTTTGTCATTCACATTTAAATTTTTGCATCACACTTATTATTTACCTGTAAAAATGTTTAAATCTGTTGAGTATGGTGCTCAAAATTTAAGTACATACTGAAACAAATTTTTTTTTAATATTTCTGAAGATTTCTTCAAATGAGCAATAATTTCAATTATTACATGTATTTACAATTGTATCCAATCAATATACAAACATGTCTAGTTACAGAATGAATTCTGTGTATTTTTGCCTTAAAATCTTGAAAAGTTAGTTGAGCTTGATTACCGACTAAATTTGATGACTATGGGCTTAGGATATATACATCAAACAAATAATTTTCTTATGATGGCCTTTTAAACTTTTCTTGAAAAAAACCTCTGGGTGTCAGTTAGTAATCATTTTCTTCCTTCTTTCCTCTATCTTTGTCTCTCACTGTTTTCTGTTGCTCTTTCTTGTACACAATCATTCTGCCAAGCCTCTGTCTTCTTCCATTCTCGTACTGTCACACACAGAAACACATGCATTGCATACACACACACACTAGAGTAATACAGATACATGTACATGTATGAACATGATACACACACACAGACTTGCACACAAATACATACATGTTACATGTATACATGTATATACATGTACATGTACACACATACACAAGAAATCATTACACTGGTACATACATGTAGCCTCTCTCTTTTTCTGTGACGCTTTCACATAAATGTACAAATTCATTCTATTCCCTCTTTTTCCCTCTCTTTTCAAGCTGTCACAGACAGATGGACACTCATGCATATAATCCTTTTACACACAGATTAGACACACACACACAGTAACACACACACACACATATATATGCACACTCATTCACAGACACATGGAAACTATTGTACACACAGGCATGCATACATGCAAACAGACACATGCACACACAGATACATGTATACATGCACACACAGATGCATGCACACATGCACATGTACACAGACATGCATGGACAAATTAAACTTGCACACACAGACACACATGCATACACCGACACACATGTATGTATACACACAAACAATGAAAAATGCACACCCACTCATTAAATCAATACAATCTTGGGTTCTCATGGGATAGTTTCTGTACACCATTGATCTTTAAGCAGATGACATTTATTGATTTTTCCCTGATATTTCAGGTGAAGTTTAAGTAAAATTCTCCAAGTTTCTGTCCCATTCATTCTACAGATGTGCTCCAACATTGCTGTAGTGAGGGATTTATATTGATTAGTAGCAAGTTGAATTACATGTAACTTGAAAGTCTTCTATTATACTTAGAATTTACCAAGTAAGTATTAAATATATGTAGATGAATCTGATATTTAAAACAGTTCAAAAACTCAGTCTAAATATAAAATCCTAAACATTGGATAAAAATCGCAGAATTAATAGGCAATTAACGTAGAGAAAATGTCATGGTCATTTTAAAGCTTTGCAACAGGCTGAGTACAATAAATGTGATATAATTAATGGATGCATTCTGTTCCTCAGCTGTTACTGTGAAATAACACCATTGATGGTTTTAATTACAAATAATCGGAATTATTTCACCTATTTTCATATACATTCATTTATTTATTCATCCACAGAATAACCCAGGGAATTTTACTTTGCCACTGAATACATGTACATGTATTGTTAGTTCCCTGGGGTTTACCGAGGATGATAATAATTTTAAGCTTGATTTAGATGCAAGGGTATTACAAGAGAATACAAAGTGATTATGATACGTATACATAGAGAGAGAGAGAGAGAGAGAGAGAGAGAGAGACAGACAGACAGACAGAGAGAGAGAGAGAGAGAGAGAGAGGAACCTGTCTTGAGAGACCACATTTCAGTGGCAGATGGGGTGGTATCTCAAGACAGGTACATTCAATCACATGTACAGTGGAACCTGTCTTGAGAGATCATACCATCTGCCACTGAAATGTGGTCTCTATAGACAGGTGGTCTCTCAAAGGATTACCTGTGTTTAACCAAGTGGTTTTCCCTCATGATCACTGCTCAATTGCCATTAGTGCCTAGCATAGGCCCTTCACCAGCATTTGGTGACGCCTCCATATGAGTGAAATATTCTTGAGTGGGATGTTAAACAACAGTGCAACAACTACCAAGTGGTTTTCTGAATATGGTCTTATAAGACAGGTGGTCTGTCATGAGAATGATATGGTCTTATAAGACAGGTGGTCTGTCATGAGAATGATATGGGTGGTCTGTCATGAGAATGATATGGTCTTATATGACAGGTGGTCTGTCATGAGAGTGATATGGTCTTATATGACAGGTGGTCTGTCATGAGAATGATATGGTCTTATATGACAGGTGGTCTGTCATGAGAGTGATATGGTCTTATATGACAGGTGGTCTGTCATGAGAATGATATGGTCTTATAAGACATGTGGTCTGTTATGAGAATGATATGGTCTTATAAGACAGGTGGTCTGTCATGAGAATGATATGGGTGATCTGTCATGAGAGTGATATGGTCTTATAAGACATGTGGTCTGTCATGAGAGTGATATGGTCTTATAAGACAGGTGGTCTGTCATGAGAATGATATGGGTGGTCTGTCATGAGAATGATATGGTCTTATATGACAGGTGGTCTGTCATGAGAATGATATGGTCTTATAAGACATGTGGTCTGTTATGAGAATGATATGGTCTTATAAGACATGTGGTCTGTCATGAGAATGATATGGTCTTATAAGACATGTGGTCTGTTATGAGAATGATATGGTCTTATAAGACATGTGATCTGTTATGAGAATGATATGGTCTTATAAGACAGGTGGTCTGTCATGAGAATGATATGGGTGATCTGTCATGAGAGTGATATGGTCTTATATGACAGGTGGTCTGTCATGAGAGTGATATGGTCTTATATGACAGGTGGTCTGTCATGAGAGTGATATGGTCTTATAAGACAGGTGGTCTGTCATGAGAGTGATATGGTCTTATAAGACAGGTGGTCTGTCATGAGAATGATATGGTCTTATATGACAGGTGGTCTGTCATGAGAGTGATATGGTCTTATAAGACAGATGGTCTGTCATGAGAATGATATGGTCTTATATGACAGGTGGTCTGTCATGAGAGTGATATGGTCTTATATAAGACAGGTGGTCTGTCATGAGAGTGATATGGTCTTATAAGACAGGTGGTGACAGGTGGTCTGTCATGAGAGTGATATGGTCTTATAAGACAGGTGGTCTGTCATGTCATGAGAGTGATATGGTCTTATATGACAGACAGGTGGTCTGTCATGAGAGTGATATGGTCTTATAAGACAGGTGGTCTGTCATGAGAATGAGAGTGATATGGTCTTATATGACAGGTGGTCTGTCATGAGAGTGATATGGTCTTATAAGACATGTGGTCTGTCATGAGAGTGATATGGTCTTATAAGACAGGTGGTCTGTCATGAGAGTGATATGGTCTTATAAGACAGGTGGTCTGTCATGAGAGTGATATGGTCTTATAAGACAGGTGGTCTGTCATGAGAGTGATATGGTCTTATATGACAGGTGATCTGTCATGATTTTGCTAATTATCACCCCTTGCCCTTCCCCTAGGATGCTCATTGCCAAGTTTGGTTGAGTTGTGTTTAGTGGTTCTTCAGAAGAAGTTGAAAATGTGAAAAGTTATGGATGGACGGGTACATGTAGTAATCACAATAGCTTACTTGAGCCTTTGGCTCAGGTGAGCTATAAAATAATAAATAAATTACATGTATAGAGTTTCTGTTTAAATTTATATCAATGGCATTTTCCAGGAGAAGGAGGGACTCTGGAATATCAAATCCTCTCTTCTTTTTTATATTTGTTTACCTGGGGTAATATCCCCCTTCATTTGTCTGTCGGACTATTGGACTGTCAGACTATCGAACCATAGGCGTGTAACCGTACTTCAAAGGTTCAAACTTAACACACAGAGAAAAGAAAAGTTTTTGTTAATACATGTAGGTCTCTTTCAAGTATGAAAAAAATCTTCCTTGTGCTACAGCTGTCAAAAAGACAGACTCCCCCCACACACACACACTCAAATATTATCTTTATCACAGCATAAAATGTATAGAGCATTAGAATTGAATAATTGTTTTGAGATTATTGTGAAATGTTTCATGAAATATATCCAGAAATTAATAAATGGAAGTAAAAGTACTTTTCCAATTTTTTGGTGTTAATCCGTGTAAATGTATTTGAGTGGGGTGCAAAAGGAGGTACGTCTGGCAATTCAGAATTCTAACAGCGTAGAACTGTTACACCGATACAGAGAAATGGACAACCACTGCCATTGTCCTTCTGAAATTGATTTTATTTTGTGACAAAGTATCATGTGTCCGGTCACCAGGTGTGTTAGATGGAGCTTCAATGATTACAGAGATTTGTCCATTTAATGGTCGTTTTTATCGGTGTCATTACAGTTGAATTGCTGAACAAGAATTTATACAGATATAAATGAGGATGATTTGAGAACATCTTGAGGATAAGATTCTAGATTACCAGTGTTAAGTTATGAGATCACCTTTACAGGGCTCACCCTGCCATTAGCCATTTAGCCAATGACCAATTTTTCTCAAGATTGGATAGAAAAAAGGACTCAGTCTACCGTAGGCTAATTTTGACTAGCTAATATTTTTTGGTCCTGTTTGGTGCATGTTTTGTTTGTACACCAATCAGATGGGATTACTTTATTAATAGTGTACAGTTGTACACTGATCTGATCTGATAGGATTACACTGATCTGATGGGATTACTTTATCCAAACAGCATGTTTTTTAAGACCATTAAAGGCAATTTGTTTTTAATGGTTGTGAAGATAACTAAGCCACTACTCACTAAGAAATCCTCACAATCTTTGGAGTCATTACAGTGGAAACTGTCTTCAGAGACCACTGTCATAAAAGACCACCTGTCTTCAGAGACCACTGTCATAAAAGACCACCTGTCTTCAGAGACCACTGTCATAAAAGACCACCTGTCTTTTGAGATCACAATTTGAAAACAATTCAGTTAAATACCTCTGTCAATAAAACCTCTTTTGAGAGACCACCTGTCAACATGTAGTCAGTAGACCACATTTCAGTGGCAGAAGGAGTGGTGTCAGATAAGAATGGTCTACAGGAATAATTATAGGTTTCACTGTATCAGAGTTCTCAAAACTGATGAATAAGTTGTCAGAAGTCTGAAATTTACTGAACTTTTGTCTTGTAATCTGAAATTTGCTGTACTTCTACATGTATCTGGCAGTCTGAAATTTACTGTACATATACATTGTATCTGGCAGTCTAAAATTTATTGTACTTCTTTCTGGCAGTCTGAAATTTGTTGTATTTCCATCTGGCAGTCTGAAATTTATTGTACTTTTGTCTGGCAGTCTGAATTTTACTGTACTTCTATCTGGCAGTCTGAAATTTACTGTACTTCTATCTGGCAGTCTGAATTTGTTGAATTTCCATCTGGCATTCTGGAATTTACTGTACTTCTGTCTGGCAGTCTGAAATTTGTTGTATTTCCATCTAGCAGTCTGAAATTTACTGTACTTCTATCTGGGAGTCTGAAATTTACTGTACTTCTATCTGGCAGTCTGAAATTTGTTGTATTTCCATCTAGCAGTCTGAAATTTACTGTACTTCTGTCTGGCAGTCTGATATTTACTTTACTTCTGTCTGGTAGTCTGAAATTTATTGATAGTACTTCTCTCTGGTAGTCTGAATTTTACTGTTCTTCTGTTTGGCAGTCTGAAATTTACTGTAATTTTGTCTGGCAGTCTGAAATTTACTGTACCTCTGTCTGACAGTCAGAAAATTACTGTACCTCTGTCTAAGTCTGAAATTTACTGTACTACTCTCTGACATTCTGAAACTTACTGTACTTCTGTCTGGTAGTCTGAAACTTACTGTACTTCTGTCTGGCAGTCTGAAATTTACTGTTAGTACTTCTCTCTGATAGTCTGAATTTACTGTACTTCTGTCTGGCAGTGTGAAATTTACTGTGCTTCTGTCTGGCAGTCCGAAATTTACTTTAGTTCTGTCTGGCAGTCTGAAATTTGCTATACTTGTGTCTAGCAGTCTGAAATTTACTGTACTCATGTCAAGCAGTCTGAAATTTACTTTTTTACTTGCAGAAGGCCAGTGATCTCTACTCGGATTACTGGGTTCTCTCCTCCACCATTAAAAGCTGTAACTGCACATGTAACTGAAAAATTGTTGAGTGTGGCACTACTCCGAATCTAAATCAAATTCTGGCAGTCTGAAATTTTCTACACTTATGTCTGGCAGTCTGAAATTTTCTGCACTTAGGTCTGAAAGTCTAAAATTTTCTGCACTTATGTCTGGCAGTCTGAAATTTTCTGCACTTACATGTATGTCTGGCTGTCTGTAATTTTCTGCACTTATGTCTGGCAGTCTGTAATTTTCTACACTTATGTCTGGCAGTCTGAAATTTTCTGCACTTATGTCTGGCAGTCTGAAATTTTCTGCACTTATGTCTGGCAGTCTGAAATTTTCTGCACTTACAAATGTATGTCAGTCAGTCTGTAATTTGGTCACAGAGTGAAAATCTATCAGGATCCCAGGATGTAGCTGGAAGTCTGCATTATGTAGACAGACCTCTTATTTAGTCAAATGAGCTATAGTAAAGAACTGCTGATTCACACAAGTAAAGTACTCGTCCTGCATGGTATCATCTTGTTAACAAGTACGAGTCCAATTTCTAACACTGATTTAACAATATACCATTTATGTTCAGGTATATATATATTTTACCTGTGCGTGCATTAATTATAGGTATTTAAAGGTAAGATACTGATCGGGGACTCATCTATTTAAATCGGGATAATATATGTTCATGTATACTGTACATACACACACATACATATATACTTATCTACCGCCATTGATCAGCTGTGATAATAAAACACAAGCTAGGAGATATTATCTACGTTACGTTTGTGGTATATACATTCCATCAAGTCATTTAACTCTGTACACAGGTGTGAGACAGGTGAGTAACTTAAATCACACAGGTATGTTTGATGTCGATAGTGGTGTTTTGTCTCGATCCCTTTTCATGTGCATATCTCTCAACTGTTTGTTCAGGGCCATTTGAGTAGGTCTGTACATGGTAATTATGTCTGTTCTATATATACCTGGGGTTGCGATACCTGGTTACTGGCCAGATACACGGCACAGGTATTCTAGGTACTCGGGTACATGTACATTGTTGATCAAAGGTGCAGTAGTGTTAACATTCTAATGCGTAAAAAGGTAAACAAAGTGAGGAATTAACAGCAGGTAAGTCTTTGTTATTGGTCAAGGTGACATATTGTCAAAGTCTGACATGTTTTACGTGTACAAATGTACTATAATACATGTACATGTAAGTGTCTCACATTTCAAAGAGAAAGTATACACCAACGACTTGTCAAGTGACAAGAACATCGGGTGGCTACTGTTAAGTGGGTTTGTAGAGTGGATTTAAGTGCACCATTCACAGGTATGCAGTGATAACAAGATGATATACAGGCCTTTTTTTCTGTTAATTTTGGGAAAATGCCATTGGCAACACAAACCTGTATTTGTGTCATACTGGGAGAAATTGTGTGCACACATGGAAATCTAAATGCATTTTCTCTTACATTAATTTTTTTTTTTTTTCATTATGGTAATTGGGAATTTTTTCATCAAATTGGGGAAAAGATACATGCATTTTGAATTGGGAATGAGGCCAAATTTCGGCCCTGTGAAAACTACAGAAAAAGGCCCCGTGGATATTATAGAAAAAGCCCTGATATATCAACTTTGAAAATACAATGTAATATACATGCATTTGCTAATTTTATCGAATTATAAAGAATAAATGAAATTCTGGCTTGATTGCAAATGAAATGAATTGGTTCAATTTTTTGTGTAAAAGGTCATTTTTCTTTAAAAATGGAACAAATTCAAATTTATTTCAAAGGGAAATTTTCAGAATACATGAAATAATACCTGTAGTAAATAAGATCTAGCTTGGTAAGTACATTTATCTTTGATCAAGAAAACTTGGTCAATTTAGTTAATTTTTATTCTGTCAGTAGTAAAAAAAAAACATTTGATGGAATGTGAAACTTTGATGAACTTTGATGGGAATTAGCCAATCGGCCTCCAGTATTACATTTGTATGTGTTAATTCATTAAACAAGTCGTCTGCCATGTGCAGACAGCACCTCAAGGTAGACAGTGGGGTTAATGCTATCCTAACTCCTTTCCTACTGTCCTAACATACATGTAACTCACTTTGATCTCTAATTAAGATGTTTGTTTTCGGATCACAGTCAAGGTTTTCTTTGTTTCGTTATTAAAGCGGGTATTTATGGCTTTGTTTTTCACAAGTCTGTACTGTGTGACCACCCTATAATGGCTGTATACTTAATTAAGGCAACATAAACATTATTGGGAGTTCTCTATGTGGCCTTGATTGATAGTGAGTGGCTTCCATTAATTGCTGTGAGTGGCTTAGATTTATGATCGACAAAAGATATACCTATATATAGGACTTAGAAAATGTGTACATATTATTTATATGGTATGTAATAATATTATAATTGTGACAGGCTTGTATATATATATACACTCAGCTTTACCTGGAACGTCTTGTGTAAAGTATGTTACAGTCATAAGGTGCCTTTCACTGGTTGTCATGAAGGATATAAACATTGTCATGGAAACATTTTTTTAGTTAATACTTGATGAACAGAATATAGTAAGTACATCAACGTAGACCGATATAAACATATAAAGAGCTAATTATGATTCAGCATTTTTAATCTGTATGGTTTGAAATCTTATATTCAAGAATCAGACATCTTACATGTAGTACAATATGTAATTTTGTCAGACCAAACAAGGGAATGTACATGTATGGTAATCTTGTGTCAGACCGAAAGGATTTTTATTGGTTAAATCCTTTTTTTCTGACACTTTTCGGAAACTCTAATAGTTTATACATTGTACATTGTATAAGGAACTTGCTTTAGCATTTTAGTTGGTGTATATTTTCTTTAGTAGCACATGTTTCTGAATTGGGGAATGCAATTTTAACAGGAGTTCTGCAAATGGTACCACAACATATCCTGTCTTTTGGAGGTATTGATATAATGATAGGAAACTTGGAAAGATTTCCTTACGGCGTCCCAACCCAAGCATTCTGAAATTCCAGATTTAAAAAGATTTCAATGCAATATGAAGCTGGTAAATATGACTTCTTACTAATTAAATTTATTGAAAATATAGAAAATGTACTGAATAATTATAAAAAATGTGTGGGGTGCCTTCAGGAATTCTTACTGGGTAGAGGAAGTCAAACTTTTGATTATCTTACGGAAGATGATTTTACTTAATGAGAAATGTGGCCACTAGAATACATGTACAGTAGTGCAGTGGAACCTGTCTTGAGAGACCACACCATCTGCCACTGAAATGTGGTCTCTAAAGACAGGTGGTCTCTCAAAAGAGGTTTTATCTGAAGGATTTTTTAAGCAAGTGGTTTTCAAAATCTGGTCTCAAAAAGAAAGGAGGTCTTTTACGAGAGTGGTCTCTCAAGACGGGTTTCACTGTAAACATCTCACACTAAGATATGGTCTACTTCTACTTTTACTCTTTAATACCCACCTTCAACAAATTGAAGTTTTGTCATGAAAATGAACTACACATGCTGACTTTGATCGTAAAAAAAAAAAAAAATTATTGAGAACCACTATGGATGTAGGTTGAGACAGCTGCTCAGTGGAACGACTAAACTAAGTCACTCATTACAGTGCTCAGTGGAACGACTCAACTGAGTCACTCATTACAGTGCTCAGTGGAACGACTCAACTTAGTCACTCATTACAGTGCTCAGTGGAATGACTCAACTGAGTCACTCATTATAGTGCTCAGTGGAACGACTCAACTGAGTCACTCTTTACAGTGCTCAGTGGAACGACTCAACTCAACTGAGTCACTCTTTACAGTGCTCAGTGGAACGACTCAACTGAGTCACTCATTATAGTGCTCAGTGGAACGACTCAACTGAGTCACTCATTACAGTGCTCAGTGGAATGACTCAACTGAGTCACTCATTACAGTGCTCAGTGGAATGACTCAACTGAGTCACTCATTACAGTGCTCAGTGGAACGACTCAACTGAGTCACTCATTACAGTGCTCAGTGGAAGGCTGTTCTAAGTTTTAAGTACATGTACATGTAGGAAGTACAAAATGTTTTAATCTTGCCAGTGCAATGTCTGTGTTGTTGTGCTGCATTACCTGAAATTGACTCTTGTACAAGACAGTGAAGTATTCACAAGACTCTGCCCTGACAGGTAATGTGAATTGAACTACATGTGTCAGCCTTTTCAGTAGAAGCTGACAGCCATCAAATAATGTCGGCCATTTTCATGAAAGGCAGTGTATGTCATTAGCTATTTTTCTCATCTATTCAGGGAAAAAAATTGTTTATTTCTATCTACATTCAAAGTTCAGCTATATACCTTTTTGCTGGCAACAATGCATAACCAGTCTCATATTCCAAAAACTATTGAAAGGACTAATGTGTGTATATAATCTGTTTTATTCATTATAAAAAAGTTAAAAGTTAGCAGTTGTATTTGAATGGCCTTAAAAGTAAGGCAGGTGCCCTTTATAAAGAGGTGTCTGTTAATGCAACTTTGACTGTATACATGTAGACCTAGAATTTTATGAAATGCACATGTGTACCGTAGACTGCATGTAAATGTGTATATACTGGCCTAACACAAATGAATTTTGTTAGCTCTAACATCGGGATTCAATTATCAACATTTTTTATGATTTAATCAACACTGTGTGTGACTGTTAATTTCCTCATTCAAGGCTTTGTGTGGTGTAATATATAACTAACAACATTTCTGACAACAGTCTGCTGAATCAAATATAGGCCTGTAGTCAATTAATGTATACATGTTTATAATTATGCAACTCTGTCAGGCATTAGCAGGTTTTCTAGCTGCCTACAGTTCTTATATGTATGTTATAGAGTCTGGGTTTCATTGTCTATTGAAAAATGAAAAATGTCAAATTGCAATATTTTAAGTCTTTCATATAGCTTCTTTTTGTATTTATATGTCCTACTTGTCCAGTGATCCCCCCCCCCCCCCCCCCCAAAAAAAAATGTGAAATTTTATAAGAAATTTTGACCTAACACATGACCGTCTGTGAATGAGCACTTCTAAGTTTCTGAAACAAAGGTTCGGGGAATTATTTATTCTGGCAGTCCTTGTGAAATCGTTTTCTTGACTCTAAAACTGTCCGCATTGGCTATCAGTGACCACATGTTCAATATTTTTAACACTCTTGGATGTTACTCTCAGATACAGATGTTTATTTTGATGTCCATGATTGACCTTTGACCCTCTGCATGTTTCTTTAAAAAAAAAAATTATGCCTCACGTATCTACATGTATAATTTGTGACCAGCAACGTAGGAGATATGGGACGTACACCCGCAGTGAATGATATTAATAAAGGTTTGAAAACTGATTTAAAAATTGGAAAAACTACATGTACAATACATGTACTTTGTAAAATTCAATTGTCGCATTTCAAGCGAGTCGTTCTAACCACATCAAACATTTTTTTTCTTATTTTTGGCCTAAATTATATCCAGCAGAAATTTACATATATGAATTTTGTCATGTCTGCATGCACATGTGGCATGCATATATTGCTTCTGTAATTATCACACTGTATAAGAGTTGAGACTGGTGTCTATAATTGGGGCCCTATAATCGCTATATAAAAATCAGGTTGAATTATAAAATTACAGTGCACGTACATGCAGTGTCCAAGGTTCACTGAAGTTTTATCCAGTGGATGTTCAAACTAAGTGATAAAATTGTATGATTGTATCCTGTTGCACAGTTTCAGTATAAACTAAGTAATAAATAAAATAGGATTTTTTTTTTTATTTTTGAGGGAAAACACCTGCTATGTTTACACAATGGGCACAGAAATTTTGGACACACAAGCTCCTTTGAAGGGGAAAATGGAGTTGATCCAGGGTTGGACAAAATAGCTCAAAGAGGGGCCCCTCCTTTGATATGCTCTTTCTTTAGACTCTGTGTCTACAACAAACCAAATATGTTTAAAATTTGTCAAATTCCGTGTGTGTTTAATTTGACCATCATATTCTTTTTGGTTTGTTGATAGTGCTCAGGTGAGCAATATAGGCCCACTTTATAGACAAGTCCAAGATCAGGGACCACCTTGATACAACTCATGAATGGTTACTGAGAATCGGACGATTTTTAGTTTCGGAGGATTTATAAGGTGTCTACTTTACTGCTTCAAAACCACATAAGATATACATGGTCATAATATTTATGGTAATAATTTGTTAGTGCTAAAGTTAACTTAATTTTCGTAAAATTAAAACATTGAATGTGTATGAGAAGGAGCTTCAATAAGTTGCGTTAACTTTTGCTCAATCCAACTGCATTAAAAGCAGTAAGATATGTTTAAACTTAAAATGAGAAAATGAAGAGTTATTTGGAGGAATTTTTTATGTTATTATAGAAATGGGCCCAAAATTTATACAAAATATTGAAATGTTTAGCTCATAAAAGCTGAATTATAAATTGTTTATAACGTAAATAAAAAAGTTATTTGGCACTTTGACAATAGTATGAAAATCATTGAGAAATTTGACGCATATATATATATACACGATATATACAGTGACACCTGTCTTGACACCACTCTTGTGAGACCAGGTGTGATGTGAGACCAGCTGTGATGTGAGACCAGCTGTGATGTGAGACCAGATTCTGAAAACCACTTGCATGTAGTTAATTTAATTCTTTATATAAAGCCTCTTTGAAGGAACCACCTGTCTTGAGAGACCACATTTGAGTGAGTGGCAGATGGGATGCCCAATGGTCTCTCGAGACAGGTTCCACTGTTTGTGTGTGTACAATTAGGTATATATATATATATATAAATATAAAAAAAAATATATATATATATATATATATATATATCATTGTCATTGAGGCAAATCTAATGTCACATTTTTTCCCAGCTGTAACTCTCTGCCAGTAGTCAACATTTCCATTTTGAATTTTTGCCAGTTTTCTAATTTTTACTTGATGAGTGTGTTAAGATCTAGAGATGAAGAGTTGTTGTAAATCTCATTTGGGGAATATGTACATGAAAAACCATCACTTTAGTTTGTTAATGCAATGAAACTTTCTTAATTTTGTTGGATTTCTGACCAGCCCAAGAAGTTAAAATTTGTTACATGTACCTTCATGATTGTCCATAGATAACTCTTAGATAAATGCATTTTCTGAAGATATAATCAGGGATGAGAAATTATTTCCAGTTTGAGGAATTCTGCCTTTTTCAAAATTTTGCTGCAGTGTTAAATCTTGATTTTCTCCATTAAATCCCTACAAATGAGCCATTTTCCCCTTTTTTTTACCACTATGGAATCATATCCCTGTATAATGTAGAAAGAAAGAAAGATAAATAGATAGATAAATATTGTAGATAAATAGACAACAGACGAACAGACTATCTACAGCTGGTACAAACCATTTTCTTCCGATTTTGGAGAAATGTCATTGGCAATACAAATGTGAATTTGAGTCAAATTATGAAAACGTTTGCACACATACACACATATGTTAATCAAAATGTTATGGAATCTTTTTTAAAATGCATGTACAGTGTATAGTCTGATTTGTATAACTTGGCAGGCGGAGTAACCTTTTGATTATCAATTACGGTTGATTACTCACTTTTCAATTATGACAAGCTTTATGAGAAAAATGGAGCCAGTCTGACTCAGTCTGTAGCGCGCTCGACTCTTGGTTGTGAGGTCGTGAGTTCAAGTCCAGGTGGCGGCAGGTTGGTTTCCTGTCCTTCGCATGAGACAGTAAAAATCGAGGTCCCGTGTCACAGTAGGTGTCAGCACGTTAAAGAACCCTCACTGCTCAATGGCCATAAGTGCCAAGCATAGGCCAAAATTTGAAGCCCTTCACCGGCATTTGGTGACGTCTCCATATGAGTGAAAGATTCTCGAGTGGGACGTTAAACAACAACAATAAACAAACAAACATTTGTACATTATATATTGTATGTATGGGTTGTTAAAATGTTTATGTCCCCAGCCTGAAAGGTCCACCGGGGGCATTAGTGTTTGGATCATCCGTCTGTCAGTGTGTCATGCTGTCTGTATGTCTAATCTGTTTGTGCATAGTTCTGTTACATATAAAGTGTAATATTTCAAGTTTGGATTGTGATACAGTAACCAAACTTGAACTGTAAGTTCATCTAAGGATTACTCACACTTCACTGACATCACATGCCCCTGGGGGTGCACTTAGCTGATATGACATGCCCTGGGGATGAGGTGGGGTAGGGTGTTGTCATTTTATTTGCCAGCATAGAAATTTGTTGGGACAGGGGGCTTTTATGTTTCACAAACACATCTTGTTTACCCATGCTCTTGATCACACAGTGCTCCATCACATAGAAAGAGATTTTAAAGGCATACAGGTTATAATTTTGTTAAAAAATTATGTTGGGATTAGACCAAAACTTTGATTAAAAAAGGCTAAAACGATATACATATATTGCCATCGAAAATGTTAACATATCATGCATATCATTGCCTAGAATGAATAAAATAGGCCAACAATGGATATTCCTGGCATCCATGTAAGAATACAAATGTTTACTCCTCCATTATTCAAATTTGATTTCTTTTCACAAATTACAACATTACATGTACATGTATAACAAGTTTTATTATATTTTATTTGTATAAAATGTTGAATATATTTGAAACTTTTAATACGAGCAAAACAAAATCAATTTTCACAGCTTTTATATATATATATATATGCCTTTAAGAATGTACATGTAAGATGAAGATTAAACAGATGAGCCTGTATATTTTATTGAAATGAATATCTTATCCAATACAAATATTATATCTAATAGTTTATTGAAAAATGTTGTTATGCAACTTTGATATAATATAGGTGTTATATACATTGTAGTGAAGATTAGTTGGAAGCATTGTAGATTACTTAATCTAACTTAACTGGAGAGAAGCTGGGTCTATAAATCCAGTATTACATGTACATGAACATTTTGTAACATGCGAGGGGTTTTCTATTATTTCTTTGATGCTTAAACCACATACAGTAAACCCTGCTATAGCAGCCACCTGTATATAAGGATCACCTGTCTATAAAGGCCAGTTTGGAAAAGTCCCTTGACTGCATACTTCAACTAAATTAAACCTGCGTATAAGGGTCACCTGCACATAAAGGTCAATATTCTCTGGTCCCTTAAGAGGCCCCTATATACAGGTTTTACTGTACTTGAAAAAGCTTGAAACCAATACTTGATAACATTTTCAGGTTTGTTTTAATTTTAATTTGGAAGTTGCATGTAATTTAAACCACATTCAACATGTTTTTCAATTATATGTTGGTGGTCAGTTTTTATGGTAAAAGAGAAAACGTTTTTGCAGTGTCACTGTAACTTCTGGAAACCAATCTTTCTAAAACTGATACTTAATTACTTATCATGTTTAAAAAATCTGGATTTTTTTCCCTTTTATTTTCAATTTCAAAATAAATACCAATCATTCTGTGTTCTGAACTACAGTCCTAGTATCTTGAGGAAAATGTGGTTATGTACTTAATACACCTTCTAAATACCAATCTTGTGTGTGTTAGAAAACGGCTAATGAAGTCAGCTGGCATTTTCATTATTTAAACGCCATATACATTTTCAAATTAGATGTAAATGAGGTAAACCAAAAATTAAAAGAAGTATGAATTTTGAAAGAAAAAATGTTAAAACATACAGTAATGTATAAGTATGTTGAGTAAAGAGTAAATACAAAAAGCCAGACTGGTCTGAGTTGTTGTTTTATTGGTGTTTGACACTGGAACGGACACAGAATTATTGACTTCCAAGAACTGAATCCTCCAAAAACTGAACAGAACATTCAGTTCAAGAGAGTTTCTGTTTGGGAAGTTTCACTGTATCGGGGAAGAGACCACTGGCCTTTCTATAGGCAAACTGGCAAAGTATCTCACGAAATCAGGGTACTGTAGATTCCAACATGGCTCCAAGTCCAACTGGTGTATTTGCAGCCATTGCAGGCGGGTCTGATACAAGATATTTTATACCGCTGTGTTATTTACTATGGGTTTTTTTTTTGCCAAGATTTGCCATCAGGCTGGTGAGGTGGTTTGATGAACCAATGCAGAGAGAATGAAGAAGTTACATACATGTAGGCTATACAGTCAAACAGGCCACTCAAGGGAACAGGCAAAAGTTGCCATTATAGACAGGTGTCCATTATAAAGAGGTTTATTTATTATAAAAAACATTAACAAAGCTTATGTTTGAATGTCCTTTATAGGCAGGTGCTCTTTATACAGAGGTGGCCTTTAATGCAAGTTTGACTGTAGCTAATTCTTATTAGTGACTCCATACAGGGGGACTTTATTCGATTTTGTCTTTGTTTGCCTGTCTGTCCGTCTGTCAATCTGGCCTATTGAAGGTTTTGGTTTAAGTTCTGTAATACATGTACCTCACCAGTCACTAACTCATGGTTTTGCAGGAAGGAGACACGTATTGATTCATCGATACTCACAGATCTATAAAGCTTGATATTTTCTAGTACATCATGTATTTACTATCATTTCCTATCTGACATCGGTACCGATAGACAAACACACAGAGAATTCTGATTGTGTATACATTTCAACTTGAGGTACTGTACTGACATTTGGTATCATGTTTAGACCAATCATTTTTCACCAAGATTTACAAGAAAATTACATGTTAATTATTCATTTGTCTTACGGAGATTTCCTTCCGTTTTCAGACTGGTTTGATCTTCTAACACAGTGAGAAGTAAGATGGTACATATATGTAGCTAACGGAAATTCTTATTTGTCACACACAGAGACCCAACATGTGCTGGATCCATTAAGATCACTGGTAAGTGTGTTTAAGTACATAATTTGACAAAGGACCATGGACTTTCCACACTCTTTTGAGAATGGAGCCAGGGCCTTTTGAATTGGAATTTTCAGCAATATTTTACTGAAATGGGGAAATCCAGAAAGACACAAAACTAAGTGAACATACAGGAATCTCTTCAAATTCATTGTCATTTGACCTCACTTGGGAAATTTTGCCTGCAAATTTGGGAAAAATGCATTGATTTTGCATTGGGAATTGGGCCTTATTTCAGTCCCATATGATAGGATGGAAAATCCCTAAGGATTTTAAACTCTTTTATCCCTAAGGTATCTAAGTAGTATGACCTTTTCTGTTGTTTTGATTAAATGTGTCCTTAAATATGATGTTTCTAGGAATGTTGAAAATAATTGATCATTAAAAAAAATTTGAAGGTAATTTCTTTCTCTCTCTCTCTCTCTCTCTCTCTCTCTCTCTCTCTCTCTCTCTCTCTCTCTCTCTCTGTCTCTGTCTCTCTCTTTTTTTTTTTTTTTGGAAAGGGTTCGGATATATAATCAATTTAACTCAATGTGTTGAAAAGAATTTTAGATTATATCTATGCTTACTCATCAACCACTTTCAGGAAATTTATGAATTTGATAAATGTAGTCAAAATTTTAAAATTTAAAGGAAAACTTGAGTGTATACTGAACATTGCTTCCCGATGCCCAAAATATCGGTAACGGCAGCTCCAGCGAACATGTAAAACAATTATACATGTTGGTTTCGACTATGAAGCCAGTGACCTTTACGTGCACCATAATTATGAGCTGCAAGCTTCATCTTGCTATAGCATAGAAAAAATACAACATGTGATTTAAAGTTTGGCAAAGTTGATGGGAATTAAGTAGATTCTTTGTTACTGTGGCAATCCAAATCAGCTGTTGGCAACGATACTGGTATTTCGTAAGTTTCTTTTTCTTTGCAATCCCAGCATTATAACGTTTACAAAAAATTACATACATGTAAGAAAAATCAGATTTTTTCTTTTTTATCTTTTTTGTATCATTGACATTGTATTAATAGAATTATGACAAAGGTCAGAAATCTCAAATTTTTATGTCAGTACTCTTTGATTTGCTTGCCTTATGCATTTTTTTTTAAATATTCATGATATTGTAAAATGATCTTTGACCTGAAATACATATTAAAGTGAATTTTTTTTCTATATTATTGATGATAATTGACTTTGACGTAGCTTGAGGTAAAAGTTAATGTGAAGATTAACTTAAACAGAAAATTGAAAAGTTGCCACGTTTATCAAAACAGGTGGTCTGAAATCCAGATCAAGATATATATATATTCAACATTATAGCTGGGCTCTCAATCCCTTGTCTTCAAAATGGGACAGGGGCTACTCAAATTGCAGAATCAATTTCTATTTGATAGGACCGCATATTAAGTATTTTGATCATAGGAAAAGAAATCAGATATAGATTATATTTTAACCAGTTTCTTTTGTGTAATTTTTATCAGATTCTTTGATGTTTTTCCTTTGAGAACAGATCAATAAAACAAATTTTTTTTTTTACAATTTGGTGTTTTATGATAAATACTCTATACAAATTTGTTTATAAATATTATAAAGGATCTCTATCAGTATGACAGTATGTTCATGCACCTCCTTTAGATGCATACAATTGTACATGTTTTGTGCATGTATAAATGTAACTTGTGTGCTTTTGCATCTGTGTATGTGTGTATATGTATATATATATATATATATATATATATATATATATATATGTATATATATATATATATATGTATATATATATATATATATATATATATATGTATATATATATATACACTATATATACTATATAGCACTAAAATTTGTAAGTGTATGTGGTTGTTTTAGTTTAATGAATGTATACAATACATGTACATGTATATTTGTGCATGTTTATCTTTACATTTGTGTGCATTTAGTTGTGTGTGTGTTATGGTGTGTTTGTGTGTGTGTTTTTGTGTGTTTGTGTTTGTGTCTGTCTGTCTCTCTCTGTCTGTCTGTCTTTGTCTGTCTGTCTGTCTTTGTCTGTCTGTCTCTGTCTGTCTGTCTTTGTCTGTGGGTTTTCATGCAATGCTGTACATGTACATTTTTGTACTCTGTGACATCAGAAACACTTTGACTTTGTCTTTTTGCTCACCAACACATGAGGTAAATATTTGTCAAATGATAGTTTAATGTTGATCACAATTAACATTTCTCTTTTTCGACTGGATCTTAACTTAAAACACTCTCTGTTGGTCTCTGTCCGATAGTTTATTAGAATCGCCTCAACTGTTGATGATGTAGATGAAAGAAATGTACGTGAGTCACCAACTCAAATCATTTCATTAATCACTTGCAGACCAGAAGTGTTTGATACTTAGTTGACTTCATGTTGACTTCTGTTGTCATTAATCTGTTTTCCCGTAGCATGTTTATTTCATGTCTTGACGCTATTTAAAAACTTCCTTATCACAATTTAGCACTTGTTTCTAATTTTGTAATCAGAGTTGAAATCTAAGTGACTGTTAGAGTTGAGTGGATTATTCATATTGTAGTCTTGTCATTTTCTCGTTTACATTGTTGGAATTGATTTTCAAAAGTCCATAAATGTTTGTGATGTGAGTGTATTTATAAATATACCAGAATATATAAATAAAAATCCCTGTCAATCTTATAAATTCTCTGACATCTGTTCACAGTATTTTGATTTT
The DNA here is from genome assembly GCA_030159075.1 of Atrina japonica. NCBI lineage: Eukaryota > Metazoa > Mollusca > Bivalvia > Pterioida > Pinnidae > Atrina > Atrina japonica. The sequence goes on along the minus strand of BROG01000070.1, from coordinate 1,570,425 downwards.
TGTTTCCTATTTTAGAGTTGCGATTGAATTCACAAAGGAGAAAGAAGTCGTTAGAAGGATATTCTGAAGGAGTAAATTGATTTTGAACAGGTCGGAGAATTTTACAAAAAGGAATATTCCTACAAAGACACTGAACATTCATTTGCAATCATGATGAACTACAGATACCATCAACAAAAGAAGAAAAATGGAGATTTATGTGGGAAAAATTTTCTGAAATTTGTGATATATGTATTCACGTTTATATTTTGGGTAAGTGAAGTTTTATCTAAATTTAAAGTATGTACACTTCTGTCCGCAAGGTCAGTTTGAAACATTAACATGCATGTTTTTCCACATTTAATTTTTTTTAAAAAAGACATTACTATATGTGTATTCTATTTTTACTTTTGCTTGTATTCTTTTTATATACTGTACATACAGTGAAACCTGTATATAGGGGCCACCCAAGGGACTAAAAAATATTGACCTTTATGTACAGGTGACCCTTATACACAGGTACAATTTAGTTGAAGTATGCAGTCAAGGGACTTGAAATAAATGGCCCTTATAAACAGGTAATCCTTACATAGAGGTGGTGGCTATAGCAGGTTTTACTGTATATAATGGATCAGGTTTGAAGACGTCAATACCATACTTACAAAATAACTTTTTTGTATGATAAAGTGAAACTGTCTTGGAAGTTCACCCTGTCTGCCACTGAAATGTGGTCTCCCAAGACAGGTGGTCTCTCAGAAAGACGTTTTATATACAGTTACAGGATTATTTAACTGAGTGGCTTCTTCAATGTGGTCTGGTTAGGGAGTGCATATTATGTTTATGCTACAAAGATTGAAGATTGGGGGACATATTATGTTTATGTTGCCAAGATTTATGATGGGAGAAAGTGGGGGGAGTGCTGCATATAATGTTTTTTTTTATGCTGCAAAGATTGGCGATCAGGGCATATAATTGCCCTCAAGATTGAAGATGGCAGGGCGTATTATGTTTATGGGGCCAAGATTGAAGAGGGGGTATGTTTATGCTACCAAAATTAAAGATTAGGAGACATATTATATTTACTAATTTCAGTTTGTCTGTTTGTCTGTTTGCAAACTTTTGGTTACCTTCAATCTGTCCTAATTTCTTAACCAGATATATTGCTAGTACTATTACTTTTTTATCAATGAATTCTCTGGTAAGATCTATTTTACATACAAGTATCACCAATATTCTGCAAACTTTTACCAGAGTTATGGGACTTTAAGTCTTTAAATACTCATAAGTGACCTAGCTCTCAGGGGCATAGTGTTTCCCAAACACATCTTATTTACTTATTCTTTTATTTTTGTTTTTACCGTATCTATTTTAGTCAGATTCACTACATGACCTTTATTTCTGAGGAAATTTACAATTATTGTGAGAGGTCATTAAGTATGTTATAGAAGTCAGACATTTCTCATTCCAGCTCACCATTGTTTAGTCACGACTTTTACATAATTTTTCAAAAAAAAAAAAAAAAAACCTTTGATGTTTTTATTTATTCCATCACAAAATTTCAGATAATGAAATGTCATCAGATTAATTTCCGTCCTACATTTATGATTTTTATCTGATGGATAAAGATAAACAAAAATAAAAACAGAAGTTCCTATATATAAAGGGTAACAGGTGCTTGCTGTCATTAGATACACCTTTGATACCCATCTTGGTGGACATCAAAAGAGTCCTATGCAGTAATTAGATCTAATCCACTTATTTACTGAAAGTTATCAAATCTCATCTCGTCTTTGAACAGCTTTTCTATTGTTTAGGTCTCGGACCTATGTTACCAGACAAAACCTTGTGTTTTACACTTATGGTATGTTATATATATGTGCCATGATATTTTAGGGCTACGGGACTTCTTTTGATGAGAGTATGTTGAGATTTTGGCAGATTATTTTCTGCAATTATCATCCCAATAATTCACCAGTGAAATTTAATTTTTTTTTTCAAGAATAACCGGACACGCAAATGCTCTGTTTAAAGGTAGGCTGGTAGCCATGTTTAAAAGAAGATTATAGGATCTGTGTGTTAAAACAAAATAAAGGACATTAGGAAATATCACTGGGTCCTGTAAACCAATTATTATAATACACTAAAATGATGCAATACAATATACATCACAAGTATACAGATTAGGCCATTCCAATTTTTTTCTATGTTAAGCATCTGCATGCGCTTTGGTTTAGGACATCATGTTCATAAAAAACACGCACTATTGGTAATCGAGGAATGCATTATTGTTCCATACAGCACATAGAGTGAAAGCGTTTTATTTTTGTAGTTGGTTAGATGCAGACACAGCTCAGATAAAATAGAGCAAATATAGATCTACCATCAAATATTTAAAGCTGCCAAACACACTCAGAGTACTGTAGTGTGCTCTGATTAGTAGTAGAACTAATTTACTGAACTCAGCTCTGTAACCTGATGCTATTTATTTCTATTTAATGATTACAATTGTAATTGAAGAGTTTTGTGTTTTACATCAGGTTGTGTGTGTGTTTGTTTTTTCGAATAGGCAGTTAGGTTTGTGTAATCAGGGTGGACGCTTAACATAGAAAAAACTTGGAATGGCCATATGGTAGATAACATTACTGCTAAAACAATAATTGTTAATATAATTGTTCGAATATTTATGAATGAATGGTAAATTGCAGCTATATTCGAAAATATTCATTCACATGTGTAATGTAGTGTTGAACCTGTCTTAAGAGACTGCCCCATCTGCCACTGAAATGTACATGTGGTCTCTATTTAAATGAAATATTAGCCAACTGGCTCTCAGAATGTGGTCTCAAAAGACAGGTGGTCTTTCATGAGAGTGGTCTTCCAAGACAGGTTTCACTGTAGTGAAAATGGTTTTATTTGCCTAGGGAATGGCCATCTTAAGTACATGTACTGTAGCTAAAGAGAACCGTGAGGTCACGTGAGCTATTCTGAATACTGTAAATTCAGAAATTTTCATGATACACAAGTTCTAAATTTATTCACGAAATATTTTCGCAATTTCATATGCCCACTTTGTCATATGATTATCATACTTCATTATGCGATAATTTTATTTTCGAAGACGAGAGCTCTTGCGAAATTGCACATAAATAAGATTCTTGAGAATAAAACCAGATTTACAGTAAGCAGTTTGGTCTTAGTGTTTGCATTGGTGTTCTTTCAGTTTTCGATTAGGTTCTCCATGGCCGAGTGGTTATAATTAGATACTTTAAACCATGAAATATCTCACCCCCAAGTCAACTTTTGTTCTAGTCCTGCTGGAAACTACCGTAAGCACATTTTGTTGAAGAATGTTTGCCAGTTTGCTTGCAGAAGGTCGGTTGTAAAATGTACCTTCCCTGGTTTCTCTCCTCTACCATTAAAAAATGGCCGCCATCATATAACTGAAAAATTATTGAGTGTGGCATAAAACACCATTTATTCAGTTTTCAATTTCTTCTCCATATTTATTACCAGTATGCTAATTCCAACCAAACTTTAATGTCGGATTGTGTTACAACATTGATTTTGTATTCGTCCTCATCACCATTTACAGTACAGGATTCATATTCGTAAAACACAAAATATATTCCAGTACACAGAGTTTACCATCAGAAATAGAAATCTGTAAATAAAACAAAAATCCAATTTGCTTTCTGCCATTGTTAATCACATTATTTTGACATTGGCTTTAATTTGTATCTGCTGCCATCTCATTCACCAGGATCATCTGACTGTAAGTGATTCCATCACAAACATTTTACAGTCGAGAGCAAGCGTCTATGTAATGTTCCCATTACTTCCCAAGTAGTGTTACAGCATCATACCAAAAGTGAGTCAACTAATATCGTTTTCTCATACATGTATGCTAAATCAACTTTGTGAAAAATTGTTGGCCTGACATATACATGTATACGCAATGAAATCTTGAAAAGTTTTGCACATTTGTGTTGAAATCTATGGACTACCTTTCTAAATTCGTTTGTCGTGGAATCATGTGTCAGTTTCTTTTCATGAAAACTGCAAGTATTTTTAAGTGACAAGCGAAATTCGCAGCAACATCTTCCTTGTTCATTGCAGGTGGCCTCAACAAAATACTTAATGCAAAATAAAAATGTTGCTTTTCAGAAATAAAGTTTAAAAAAAACACCTGGGTCTGAAGTCATCAAATTTACTCAGTACTCAAGTTCAACTTTTATTTCATTATTTTGACTATATAATCATTTGTAAACATTGTGTGATTAAGAAACAAATTATTATTTTTCGTCATTCACATATACATTTTTGCTTCAGACTAATGATTTACCTGTAAAAATGAATAATTATGTTGAGTACATTTACCATACTCAAAATTTGAGTAAGTACTCAAATTTGTTTTTAATATTTCTGAAATTTTCTTCAAATGAACAATGATTTTGATCATTATTTACAATTTTATGTCATCAATATACAAACATGCCCAGTTACAGGATAAATTTTGTGTGTTTTTACCTTAAAATCATGGAAAGTTAGTTGAGCTTGAGTACTGAGTTTTGGTGACTTCGGGACCAGAAGGAAATAAAATAGGACTTTTCTTCTAAACATATGAAATGATGAAACCATTAATTTGTGACAGTTATTGAAAAAAAGTTCATTTAACATAGAAAGCTATAGGAAAATGAAAAAAAGTAAACATACTTTTGGCAAGTGAGTTCAAAACTAACATCATTTAATGCTGAATACTTTTTTTTATACATATAAATATGTGAATTTTGACCAAAAAATTATGCAAGCATTACTTGTATTACAGGTATTTTAAAAAAGTTGATTGAACATAGAATAAGAAAACTTTAGGAAAGTGACGATAGTTGACTCACATTTGGCATGGTGCTGTACGAGTGTTTTGTTGTGGTCTGTACAGTATTGATTTCCCATGTCATTTTTCTACAAGTTACAGACAGTTGGAATCAGTTGCATTCTCATGTTATGTAAAATGAATGAGGGAAAACTTTTGCATCCTTGAATAAAACTTTTAAAACAGGCTCTTGAGCAAAATTACATAAATTGATTCATCCAATTTCTGTGTTTGCCATCTCGATAACTATACAAGTATGACTCATGTCTGATCCATATATAATAGGGTTTATGTTCCAGAGATCAAAGATGGTTGATAATGCTTTTGGTCCAATGATTTGTGTGTTTTACGACAGTTTGGTTTCTCGTATATAACTGGAGTTTCTTTCTTCAACTTTAAATATGATGTGGTGTATTACTTTATATCGGTGATATCTTGATTCACTTCTCTTATTGCAGACATTCAGCCTACATGTATATTTGGCAGATATGAATTATTTCAGATTTTAAAATATTTATGATTGACAAATAGCTTTCTAGGGGGAGGAGGGGGGTGGGGGTTAATCTTTGTAAGCCTGTATAGAGATGTAAATTAATTTCATGAGGAAAAGAGAGATAACTATTTATATAAGTTTATTTTCTCTTAAAAATAATTATTCTTCATATTTTTTTATAGTTAACATGATTAAGATATTTTAATTCATGCAAATTGTCCTCTTTTTACATTTCAGTTGACAGGGTTTGCATTCCTCGCAATAGGTCTTTGGATTAAGATGACACAGCATTCCTTTGTCAATCTCCTTGGTAACCCATCGTATCCCATAGCAACATATTTGATGATCGGAACTGGTGGATTTATATTACTCTCCGGACTACTTGGTTGTGCTGGAGCTTGCATGGAAAATCGTTGCTTCCTTGTTTTGGTTTGTAGCTCTCTAAATACAGGGATTTTTCTACCCTATCATTTAGGGCCAAAATAAGGCTCCATTCCCAATGCAAAAACAATGCATTTTTTACCAATTCGCAGTCAAACTTTACCAATTAAAATCAAATGACAATATCAAGAGATTCTTGTATTTTCACATAGTTTTGTGTATTTCTAGATTTCCCAAATTCAACAAAATGTTGCTAAAATTCCTTTTTTAAAAGGCCCACCTAGGCTCCATTCCCCAAAGAGTGTGAAAAATCCTGGAAATATGAAACTTTTGAAAGATTCATAGAATCCAACATGAGAGGACAAGAAAATCTCACCGAGAAATAAGAGTTAGGGCACCGTTTCATAAAGGGTCGTAAAGGGTCTAAAAAGGTAATACAAAATAGCCTGATTACCGATTTTAAACTTTTAATGAAAGGCTGCACTTCTTGTCCATTCAGAGGGACAACCAGACTCTTACCACTTAGTGAGTCCTGCCTGTCCACTCTACCCAACCATGTTTGATATTTAGCTCACCTGTTGCCGTTGTCAAGCTGTTAAGTTTTCAATTTAAACCACTTCTTCTCAAGAACCACTGGACAGATTGCAATGAAATTTGGCAGGGAGGTTGGTCTTACATTGTAGGAAGGGGCTTCAAATTTATGAACAAAAAGGGTCTAATATCCATTGGGGCTGAAAAGGGGGTCAAAAAGTCAAAATTTCTTTTGAGCAACTACATTTTAGTGACAGAAGGGGTGGTCTCTTTTAAGACAAGTTCCACTTTATAGATATTGAAGTAATTATAAACCAGGGGGCCATTTTACAAAAGGCCATGTGTCTTGGGCTTGGGACCTGTAACGTAATTAAGTCTTATGAATACAAAAACTTATACTGGTCAGGGATCAGTAGCTGGCTGGGACTAGTAGCCGAGCCAGCTGGGACTAGTAGCCGAGCCAGCTGGGACTAGTAGCTAAGCTGGCTGGGACTAGTAGCCGAGCCGGCTGGGACTATTAGTCGGCTATGGTGTGATTCTGTCTTTATTATGAACCACGAAAATATTTTTTTTCTTCTGTTTGAGAAAAATGTCCATCATCTCATGATTGATGTAAAAAAAACACACAAAATCATGTTATACATATATATAGTTGAAATAATGCAATAGCCGGCTACTGGTCCTTGCCAGTTCATGGTCCTGACCAGTATAAAATCATAATACAGTGGAACCTCATTATTTCAAAATTCATGGAACGGCCCATATTACCCAAAGATATCTGGAATTCGAGAGAACAGAAATTTTCAATTCAAATATTTCCTGTCATTTTTTTGGACAATGAATGAATTTTCCCAAGCAATTGCTTAATTTGAAACAGATTAAAGCGATTACTAATTACCTCAGTAAGAGTAAATTGCTTGTGTTTTACAAGTAAACAGGTAAATTAATTACCATGCTGTTGCTGACAAAAAATAAACCTTCGACTGCGAATGGTAATGTCAAGATAAGGAGTGTTTTTTTTTCTATAGTATTATGATACCGGTACTTCGGACCACAATTTTACTTTGATATAATTGAAATTTCGAAATAAAAACTTTGAAATTTATGAAGTAAAATTAATATAAATACATATATATAGTAAAACAGTCAGGACTGACCGTTCAAATTTGACATAACAGGAATTTCAATTTTGAAATAACGATATTCCACTGTACTACATTTCATTCTCGTTATTCTGATCATGCTGGTTCTATTTCAGTATGCTGTGTTCCTATTGGTCATCTTCCTAATTGAAGCCATTAGTGGTGTGCTAGCCTACATGTATGAAGGAATCGTAAGTAATTCTACCGGAATATATATTATGTCATTATCTTAACTTGTTGTGTTATTATCTTAAAATTTCAAGTTAATATCTCGAAATTTGGAACTATCTTAAATTCTGAGATGTTATCTTTAAAATTTGAGAGGCAGTTACTTCCAAATGCATTAATCTTCCACTGTACAGAATCTATAACATTTCTCTTTAGATATTGGAATAAATGTTTCTGAAGATATGGTTAGCTTAAATATAAACTGTAAATAGACTTTATTATTAGCTGTAGCCTATATGTACATATATATGTATTATATATTATATATTTTATAAGTACACATACATGTACAGATGTAGTTCTAACGTATTAGTGGTTCTGAAGGTGTTATAGCTTCTACATGTATGTAGGCATTATAAGTAGATCTAGCCAATATACCCCATACTTCAGATACCAGTACATGCAGAAAACCAAATCACAGAGAGCCTGTCTGAGAGGGGTATAGGAACTAGATTAAAGCATCAATGCTAATGGTAGATCTGATTCTAACACATACACAGAAAAACAACATGTTCCCCTTTTACGATTCTCTCTATTAAAGTCTAAGCTTGCTGAATATCCAGATGGATAGTAACCTGTTTTACAGCAGTGATCTTGACAATTTTTTTTTTTTGTAGATAAGAGAGGAGTTAACACGGAGTCTAAATGAGACGATGATGAAGAATTACAGGTATGACGCTGCGGTGTCGGAGGCAGTTGACAACATGCAATCTCAGGTGAGTCAAATTACAGAATATCCAAAACACACGAAGGTCGTCCCTGGTTCAATCCCCGATCATGCCATATTTTCAGAGGTTAGTTTTTTATCTCCTGTCTGCTAGCTCTATGCCTATGTGGAGGGTAAATGGTTTATTTTGTGCAATTTGATACCTTTTACTGATTGTACAAGTGTAGTGGCACTTAAAGAGCCATTGGAAATACGGACCACTCAAGCAAGGACATAAACACACTAGATATCTCTCCCCCTGCCTCACGGGGCTGAGTGGCCAGGGCTTTAAGTAGTCACGCTGCTCTTTAAATCAAGTAAAAGCAAGCAGCACAAGATTAAACATTCAGTTTCTATCCCATTTGGGGGCCACCATGGTTGATTGGTTAGAGCATTACACTTTAAACCATGATGTCTATCTCCTTTAGTCTGTACAAGTTTGAGTCCCATCGGAAGTTAATTTGATTAAGTGAGAAAGTTTGTCAGTTTAAATGTGGTAAAGCAATGGTCTTTTTTTCCCCAGTACGCTGTAAACGGGATTTTTCTTATACTATTAATCAAAGTATTGAAAGTACTGAAAGCTGGGCTTACAAATACCAAAGTAACTATATTGCCTATTTTCATTCTGATGGTAATTATGAAGACCGCACTATCTTTTCCAGCCTAGCCCTCTTTGGCTCTTCGTTTGTTGAAGGATGCAAATTATTTCCCGTTTACTAGAATTTATAATTAAAAAAAATTCTGCATCTATAAATAATCTAGAAAATGTTGAAATCACTGTAGGAACAACATCAGAAGATTTTAGTACTATGTACATATTTTTGACATAACATACATACACTGTATCATATCACTACACATGAGTTTAATTCTGACGACAGTAATACGGAGACCACATGCACAAAAAGTTGATTGCACACAACTTGTCGATTGCTCTAGCCAGCTTTCACCTTTGGCGATATGCCAGACTCAAAACTGGTCACCACCACGTAACTTCAGATTGTTAAGTGTGATGTAATACATGTTCTTTCCTGAGGGTTTTAAGATTTATCTGTCCACGACAAACAATCATGTTTGATTCTTTTTCTCCCACATTTCCAGTCTTTACAATAGTGGAAAAGTCAATAAAACCATGTTCAACCGAGGGAAGGAAAGACAGGTTTATCTTTTTACGGTTAATCATTGTGTTTTACGGGCAAGTGTGGGAGAAAAACAGATCTCCCCCTTATCTATATATGCATGAAAGGATACTAGTATTGTAAATGTATAAGTAAAAATATTCTTTTTGATTAATCTATTAATGATAAAATATGGATCATTTCAGTTCAAATGTTGTGGTGCTGACACATATTTAGATTGGAGAGAATCTTTGTGGTTAAAAAATGACAGAAATACGACAAACAAAACTCCCGATTCCTGTTGTATCACATACAGTGTTAATTGTGCTGAAAGTGATCACCCATCTAATATCTACTATGGCGTAAGTTTGATATCTACTATAATGTCAGTTTGATATCTACTATGTTGTAAGTTTGATATCTACTATAATAAAAGTGACATCTACTTTATTATATGTTTGATATCTTCTATATTGTAAATTAGATATCTACTATATTGTCAGTTAGATATCTGCTATATTGTCAGTTTGATATCTTCTATATTGTAAGTTTGATATCTTCTATATTGTAAATTAGATATCTACTATATTGTCAGTTTGATATCTAATATATTGTCAGTTTGATATCTTCTATATTGTAAGTTAGATATATACTATATTATCAGTTTGATATCATCTATATTGTTAGATATCTTCTATACTGTAAGTTAGATATCTACTATATTGTAAGTTAGATATCTGCTATATTGTCAGTTTGATATCTACTATATTGTAAGTTTGATATCTTCTATATTGTAAATTAGATATCTACTATATTGTCAGTTTGATATCCTCTATATTGTAAGTTAGATATCAACATTATTGTCAGTTGATATCTACTATATTGCCAGTTTAATATCTACTGTATTGTCAGTTTGATATCTACTATATTGTAAGATAGCTATCTGATATATTGATAGTTTGATATCTACTATATTGTAAGTCTACTATAATGAATGTGATATCTACTATATTGTAAGTCTACAATGATGCATGTGATATCTACCGTCATGTCAGTTTGATATCCACTGTATTGTAAGTTTTACATCTACTATAATGAATGTGATGTCTACTATGTTGTAAGTTTTATATCCACTGAAATGAATGTGATATGTACTGTAATGTCCGTTTGATATCTACTGTAATGATTTTTTTGTCTACTATAATGATTGTGATATCTATTACAATGTCAGTTTGATATCTACTGTAATGATTGTGATATCTACTGTAATGTCAGATTGATATCTACTGTAATGATTGTGATATCTATTGTAATGTCAGATTGATATCTACTGTAATGTTGGATTAATATCTACTGTAATGATTGTGATATCTACTGTAATGTCAGATTGATATCTACTGTAATGTCAGATTGATATCTACTGTAATGTCAGTTTGATATCTACTGTAATGTCAGATTAATATCTACTGTAATGATTGTGATATCTACTGTAATGTCAGATTGATATCTACTGTAATGATTGTGATATCTATTGTAATGTCAGATTGATATCTACTGTAATGTCAGATTGATATTTACTGTAATGTCAGATTGATATCTGCTGTAATGTTAGATTGATATCTACTGTAATTATTGTGATATCTACTGTAATGTCAGATTGATATCTACTGTAATGATTGTGATATCTGCTCTAATGTCAGATTGATATCTACTGTAATGATTGTGGTATCTACTGTATTGTCAGTTTGATATCTACTGTAATGTCAGAATGATATTTACTGTAATGTCAGATTGATATCTACTGTAATGTTAGATTGATATCTACTGTAATTATTGTGATATCTACTGGAATGTCAGATTGATATCTACTGTAATGATTGTGATATCTGCTCTAATGTCAGATTGATATCTACTGTAATGATTGTGGTATCTACTGTGTTGTCAGTTTGATATCTACTGTAATATCAGATTGATATCTACTGTAATGTTAGATTGATATCTATTGTAATGATTGTGATATCTACTGTAATGTCAGTTTAAAACATACTCTGTTGTAAGTTTGGTATCTACTGTAATGAATGTGATATCTAGTATAATGTAAGTTTGTTATCTACTATGTGTATAAAGTTGATATCTACTATAATGCCAGTTTTATATCTACCCTATTGTCAGTTTGATATTTACTATAATATCTGTTTGATATCTACTGCATTGTTAACTTAATTTGTAATGTTCATAAATATATGAAAATCTTACACTTGGATATATCTGACAGATATTTACTTTTGCCTTATTCTAAATGTGTCTGTTATTTTATAGGGGTGTAGTCCAGTACTGGAGCTGTTTACAAAAAATTCGTTAATCGTTATAGGAGGAGTTGGGTTAGGCTTGTGTTGTGTTCAGGTTTGTGTTTTATCATCAGTAAAAGATTTTCGTGATTCATGCGTCAAAACCAAGGTCTTAAGAAGTGGGCAGTAGGCACATGTATACTTTTAGATAACATCTATCTATAAATCTTATAATATGAATAAAACAATCCGGAAACCCTCAGATTAGACAAACAGATTTTTACCACTAAAGTGGAGATTTCCTTTTTCACACAACAGACTGATGTAAGATTCTATTGTTCTGCCACCTTGCACAGACGTGTCTATTGTTTGGCCAAGGCAGAATTTCTCAGTCCACACCCTAGGATGTAGACAAGCTACAAGTGCTATGAGGTCACAGTATAATTTTTATAACATAAGACTTCTATGTATTGAGAATGCAGTGCATTAAAACTTTCGTCACATTTTATTTATGTACAGAAACGTGTGTTTGAATCATGGGAGAAACATAATTAAACATAGGTGTGTTGAGTGGAAAGGAAAATTTTAAAAAAACCCTTGTGGTAAGAATCTGAACGTCCAACTCTTGGGAGACCCTCAGATTGAAGAACCAGTAAAGATTTCCTTCTCCATGAAACACATGCATTTAAGATCCTATCATTAAATAAAAAATGTAAAAATTTGATTGTGTAATTGGTCATTGTGTCATTTTCAAAAAAATGGTATCTCACTTTTTGTTAATCAGTGTCTTTATACTTAAGAAACAACACTATGAGCAGATATAAATCCAGCACGGGTCAACTCTGGCTGCTTTCCATTCCGTGGAATAGGCCAATTAGACCAGCCTATCCACCAATGGTAATGTATCCGACCGCGGCCACAATGGCACCTGCTCTGAGTTGGGTTCCTTTCCATGATTCAACAGTATAAACGTTACAGACACTTCCAAAAACTGAATTTACCACTTTGATTTTCTTAAGAAACGTTTTCAAATGTCAGCTCTAAAATTGATCAGAAACAAAAAGTAATGAATTTTCAGGATAAGAAATGAATATTTCTAATTATGAAGAAAATATTTTGCAACTTGTCAGTTACATTTATGTTTGACTTCTGTACCATTAGCAAAACGTGGTAAGTACTAGCCAGTTCCTCGTGAATGGTAAGCAGCCTCTGTCACCATTAATATAAACTTGTTTGTGTAAAGATAATAAAAAAATATTTGAAAGAGCACCTTTAAGATTTAAATTACTCCAACTGTTGATTTTATTTCTTATTTTCATCATTTTTGCATAATTTCAGATTTTTGGAATCATATTTTCCTGCTGTCTAGTCAGAAAGATAAAAGACAAGAAAGGAGGAGGCTACTGATCATGTGACTAGGGTAAACTTATCATGTGACTGGATGTGAATCATGTGACTTGGTATCAATCATGTCACTTGTATGGATCATGTGACTTTGTGTAGATCAGATGAGCAAATTTGATCACACACATTTCATAGTGGTGCTTATCGGAGAGGATTATAAAGCAGATAATCTGAACTTTGAGTGGAAATATTCGGAAGCATTCATTTTGCTGATCTCATCATGGTGATTTGTTGTAAAACCATTTACCAAGGAAACAGAATTTGACTTATTTTTATGTGTGACATGACATTTATTTTATGATTTTTTTTTATCAGTGAGATTTGAACAAATTTTGTTAACAATTTCATTTAAATAATTTATGTTGTATTGATTTTTTTTCAATTTTTTTCTAAAAAATCTTTTTCTTTTTTTTTGTTTTTTGTAATACTACAAGCATATATTCAACAGAATGTAAATATTAAAATCACACGAATATGAATCTTTATAGCAGAAATTTTAATTAGTAAATCAGTATTTCTGAACACAAGATGACAAACTCACTGATGGGATTCGGAAAAACCATCAACTTGAAAAAATCTACGTTTTTGAGGACAGTATTATTTTCAGCAATTTTGCCAACACAACTGTAATATTTCTTTAAAATTCTGTGATCATGAGTTTGTAAGTCTTGCCAATCCTCCAAAAGTCTCCATTATATCAGCTGATTTTCCCTTGCACACCAACACAGGGCCGATGCGGGGGGGGGGGGGATGGGGGGAGGGGCGGGGTAGACAAAGGTGGGAGGAGTAGAGGAGAGTCGCCAGCCCCCCCCCCCCCCACACACACACACAGAGGTCAAATAAACTGGTCTGAAACAACAGAGAAGAAGATACCACTTACATACTTGGGGATGAAAGGGTTGAACACTAAGCAATGGAGAACTAGGTTTATTTTGTTTATTGGAGAATTTTTTTTACGTTTGTAATTAATATCGTTATTTTCTTTTTTGTCTTTATAACACTAAGCAGGGTTGTAAAATGTATTGTGATTTTTTTTTTTATACGTCTTGTACATTATTGTGTTCTTTCTGTTGTGAATTTCTTGCAAATGGTAAATATGTGTGTTGAATATATAAACAAGACACCAGAGTTTGAAGTGTATACGGATATTTATTTGTATGTGTACGTAAAAACCGATGTTGACATCATATACATTCATAAATATACAGGCCATACCAGTAATTGCTGTTTTGACTTTCAGTCCATATCGTACAATTAAGGTCTTTTGTGGTAGCAAATATCAATTGATATGAACCCAATAAAACTTATATTGACAGAAACATTAGCCGAGGTCAGTATATCATGGATGAAAATTTTCCTTCTTTTTAAAAATTTTGCTGCAATGTTAAATCTTTTTTTCCCCCATTAAATCCCTACAAATGAGCCATTTTCCTCCTTTTCACCATTATGGGATTGCATCCCTGATATATGTGTTTTTAAGGTTTATATCATATTACCATCATATATGTCTTTCATTGTTTTATTATATTCTTCAGTTTCCAAATACTGCAATAAACCTTAATAACTGTAGACATAGCGTATGGATGGACAAAACCCAACTGCCCAGTAAAAGTTAAGTTTGGCGTCATATGTATATTACTGTTTAGCCTAACATAGAGCATTCATGGCTTCGTCTTGTTTGTTGTGACACGCAGTCTGCGTCCATTATTTAGCGATTACACTGCCGAAAACATTGTATCCACTCATAACGTTTCTTTATCGGTATGCCATGTGGTTCATATACATTAAATAGACCTGTAAGCAATAAAGTCGATGAAATTCAAACCGTATCACCATAGGAAGCCATGAACAAGAGTCTATATGCTTCTAGCAACCAGTTAGATAAAGAAAATATATCTGATTTTTCCCAGACTGAAATTTTATTTGCCTATATGCCTCTCCAGGGCTGCAACTAACTAGATAAAATATATCTTGGATTTTCCATTGACCGAATTGGGATTTGTCTATATATTTGCCTCTCCAGGGCTGCAACCACATAGATAAAAAAAATATCCCTGACCTATTACAGTCGTCAACTCTCTGGCCATGAAAAAAGATAAAGTTTCCCTGATTTTTCAAGTAAGATGGCAGCTGTTCTCTCACAGTACTATTAACAGATGCACTAAAGCTTGAAATGCATTTTTTTTGCATTGTGTATGTGAGAAATATCACACTTAACATTCTTGCCACATATCTCTGTATCTCTTTCATGTGTAAGTGTTTTGTTGACTCATAAGTCCCTGGAAAACAATGAACTCTTCTGTAAATAAATGGTTTAGACCAGTCCAAATGTGTCTTCAGGGGTAAATAAGTTAATCACAGGGTTGCTAGATTATGTATCAATTCATAAATGTGTGTGAAATCTTCATTACATATATTCCAATACAGTGGAACCTGTCATAAGAGACCACCTCATCCACCATTTAGATCTGTATCTCAAGACAGATGGTTCTTCATTGTCATAAAACCATGTTCTGGAATGGCTATGCTCTTTCCTTACCCATGGTTTCATGCAAACAAAATCACTCATTGCTAATAATGAATATTTACAATGAGTAGGTGTGTCCACTTTATCCAATCACATGTAGTAATTGTGATCAGCAACAGAAGTTATCATAGTCTATTGATCTAATAAAATTCTGAAATTGTTTAAAAGCCTTGATCTGATTGGTTGATGAAAGCAAGCACTGTTATACTTGCATTGGCTGAGGCTTCATGGATGATAAAAATATGCACGAGTGATTTCGGTCACATGAAACCAAGTGGCTTTCAGAATGCGGTCTCCCAGGTGGTGCCTCATGAAAGTGGTCTCTTAAGACAGGTTTCACTGTATATTTTATATAACATGTGTAATTCATAGTTTTGTTTTTTTTTGTATTTTTTTCCTTGTTTTTAGTAACATAAGTGAGTTCAGTGCGAACACAGATGTAAAAAAGTTGTGAGATGAAATTTGGAGTTCTTGCCCTTTTTTTATTTTGATATTTTTGTATCAT
Source organism: Atrina japonica (assembly GCA_030159075.1). Taxonomy (NCBI): domain Eukaryota; kingdom Metazoa; phylum Mollusca; class Bivalvia; order Pterioida; family Pinnidae; genus Atrina; species Atrina japonica. The sequence goes on along the minus strand of BROG01000070.1, from coordinate 1,554,253 downwards.
TAGAAAATCTTGTGCTGTAGCCTAATAGCCAAATTTGTATTGTCCTAATTTTGTGATGTATTTTTAGACATGATATAATTAATCATGGTTAATTATTATAGAAACTGATTACTTTTTAAGTTTTTACACATTTTAGGATCTCGATGTTATTTGAATTTTTTTTCAATGTTTGAAGTGAAGTTACTAAAAATAGCAATATTCATTATCATATCATTTGAGAGTTGTGCATGTAGAAATTATCAAAACAAAATGTATTTTTATCTCATCAACCCCTGTGATTGCATTTAGACTCATCCAAATCAGTGAATAGTATGGTCTACTGTCATAATTTAGGGGTGAACAAGTTAATATTGCATGAGAAATTATCTGAGAATTCATATTCTGAAGCATTCACTGGATTATGATAGTGGTCTTTACCATTCTTTTAAATGGGTGAGTCCAAATGTGTCTATAGGGGTCAATGAGTTAAGGTACACCATCAAGGATAAGTACATTCCAGGATTAATTTGTGAATTTTGAATAGGATGAAAAATAATGATAACCAAATGTATTTCTATAGCAATAATGTTTATCAGCATTTTCTAGATTTTTTATTAGAAGTATGTGTATGATTTTAGGGGTCTTGTTCATCTTAACCAGAACAAGACATTTTTGGGATGGTTGTGCCAGTATATTTTCTAGTCAGTGACAGTGAGTATTTGTCTAAATAACTAACCTGGGATGTAAAAACACAATTATTTATATTGAAAACCTGTCTTGTATTACTTACCTGAGGTAGAAACTGACACATTATATGATTACAGGTAGATTAACACAGGGTAGACACCTGTTTCAATTACAAACCTGAGGTAGATGTAGAAAGAGAAAACACCTGTCTTGTTTACTTACCTGAGATAGAAACTAACAAATTATATGTTAAAACACCTGTCTTATCTACTTACCACAGGTGGACAAAACACATATTACCTGTCTCAATTCCTAACCTGGGTTTGATATAGAAAGAGGAAACACCTGTATTGATTACTTATCCAAGGTTGACTATAAAGCATGAAACACCTGTCTCGTATATTTACTACATGTAAACAAAAACAAATAAATGAACACCTGTATTACTTACCTATGGTGAACGAAAACACAATAGGAACACCTGTCTGAGTAACTAACCATAGATAGGAAAATACAACTAATAAAACACCAGTCTTAATTAATTACCTTAATTAGACAAGGACACCTAATTAGCACTTGTCTTATCTCCTAACCACAGGTAAACAAAATCACATGATTAACACCTGTCAACCTTTCTTACCTGAGGTAGAGACACTGTTAGACACAGCAAAAACCTATCTGGTTGTCTAAGTGGAGGGGAGGGTTTCCCCAGGGTCTTACCAGGAGGGCTGAAATTTCCTTGTCCACACAACACGGTCATGGTTGATTATTTTTCTTCCACACTAAGACAGCTTAACCAAAGGCATAGTCACATTTTGTTTACACTTGTAAAATTTTTGTTTGATGTCAAGGTAAACAAAGTAATTTGTATATCATATTTCTTGTCCTCATAAATAATGCATGAAGAGTGTATATTTTATATAGATTCAAACAATAAAAATTTCATTTAACTTGGAAAGAAAAATATAGGAACTATATTTTCTTGAGTATGTTTACGTCACAGTGTGTTCATGAGCACATATGATTGAGCTGTCTTTTTCCCTAGAGAAAGATGGAGTTATCTTTTCATAGATAACCCCTGTCTTTC